>WBNM01002645.1:39836-55841 GCA_013399055.1 Ramphastos sulfuratus
GCACACTGCAGGCTCATGTTGAGCTTTTCATCAACCCAGACCCCCACGCCCTTTTCCTCAGGGCTGCTCTCAGCCATTCCTCACCCAGCCTGGATTTGTGCTTGGGATTGTGCCTACCCAGGTGCAGGACCTTACACTTGGCCTTGTTGAATTTCATGAGGCTGGCTTGGGCCCACCTCTCCAGCCTGTCCAGGTCCCTCTGGATGGATCCCTGCCCTCTAGCAAGTCAACTGTGCCACACAGCTTGGTGTCATCTACAAACTTGCTGAGGGTGCACTCAATTCCTCTGTCCATGTCACTGACAAAGTTGTTAAACAGCACTGGTCCCAGCACTGACCCCTGAGGGACACCACTTGTCACTGGTCTCCAGGTGGACATTGTGCCCTTGATCACCACTCTCTGTCTGCCACCATCCAGCCAATTGAAAAAACATTGCATGCCACAGAATGAGAAACAGCAAACACAGTTTGCCACTTGTTTTTATTCTGTGAGCATCAGTTAAAGCCACAAATATAGGGTATTTAATTGGAGCATTGTCTTTCACCTGCCTTTAGGCTCTGTAGGGTCTTTTCAGGGTAATCTCATCCCAGTGAGGTTCGGGAATGGCTTGACTGGGAAAGCAATGGAGGTATATCACTATAGTGTCTCAACCCTGGCTTAGGGTTATCATTCAGCAGGGGACAGCATGCCAGGTAGAGAAAAGTCCCAAATTCATCCTAGGCTTATTTCTGGGCAGTACTTAGATTCCTGGACAGATCCTGCCAGGATCTATCAGATCCCAGTGGATTCTGTCTCTGAGACAGTGCTGCCATATAATTCTATTCCTTTTTAATATGATGTCCCTGAAAAAATTGCCTGTGATTTACACTCAGTGCATTGCAGCATCTTCCCCTGGAGGGTTCCTAGGCTCTTTATACACTCTAATTAATAATAATCTCCCTTACTGTCACAGTAATTTATTTATTCAGCACCAAGGGGCATGCATGCCGCCTTGAAGACAAAAATATCCCATATCCTTTCAGTGAGTCTGGTGAAAGCTGGAAGTCTTACTTTGAAATCATAATCATGGCCCAGAGTTTAAGCAAGGAGACCAGCTGGTGCTGAAGCTGCAGCCAAAAGTCTGGGCTGTGCAGACCTGAGCAGAGTTGCTCTTAAACACTTTTTCAACCTGCTGTGTTGTCCCTGCTTTGCATCAGCTGGCGTGGTTGTGCCAAGATCCACCAGCAATGTCTTAGGGGCCTTGCCTGGAAGCTACAGCTCAAGGAACCAGGACTGTGAGATCCATCTTCTCTCCTAGGGGTGCAGCCAGTGATGTTTAGGCACATCCTGCCTTTTGGGTGAATAAATCATGACCTAAAAGTTAGTTGAGGTTAATCCCACCACAGGCTTCTCAAAGGCATTGTCTATAAATCCACTTGAAGCCCTGCAACACCCTTGCCCTTGCCATGCTCAAGAGCAGGCAGCCATGCCTGGGAGGGGTGGTGGACACCTGTACCCCGCAGGAAGATCCTGCATGAGTACCCACCCACCAGGCTGCTGGGCAGGCAATGCCCTGGGGCTTTTAACCTCACCATGCCCCTAGAAGAGGTGACACTGCCCAGCTCCAGGATGTACATGGCTGCAGAGTAGTGGCACAACCCTTCTGGGCTGCTTGGAAACAGAGAGGTGGGAGGAGAGCATCTGATAAACCAAAAGGTACAGGATGCCTGTAAGATTTATTGTGTTGTGTTTTCAATTTACACATCGACACAGAACAAACAGATGAGGTTTCAGTACAGCAAACTCAATTAATCAGGGCTTTGACAGCTGTGAAGCTGGACATTATTAATCCCCTTTACAGGCAGGCCAAGGGGTAACAATTACACTTTCCCCCAAAATAATAATGAAGGATGTTTCTCTGTGTGCCTCTCCTTTCCCTGCAAGAACATTTCCTCATCACAGTCCCTAATAGAAGACTTAATTGCAAAAAACATTCAGCTCACCCATTGCTTGCAAAATGGGAAACCAAACACATAAGCATAAAATCCTGAGACTGTTCTTCACAGAGATGGGGGGTTCTCAAAGCCAGGACACTGGGAGGCGAGAGTTGATGTGCTTATTTGCCTACTTGGATCCACAAGAAGTGTGTGCTGCAGGATGGGACACCCTGCATCCATTCACATTGGTGCACGTAAGCAATGAGGAGGGTGCATGCTTGACATGCACAGCAGGCGGCTGTGGAACGGACCTACTACTGTGTGAGGCTTGGGAAGGTTGACTGTTCACCTGGCTGAAACACCTGTATGGCTTGGAGATGCCATGATTTGTGGCATCTCTATGATTCTATGATTCTATATGTGGAGATAGATGCACATAGATATATCTCCAACTGAGTCCTGGGCTGCATCAAGAGCAGTGTGGCCAGCAGGGTAAGGGAGGGGATTCTGNGCAGCTGAACTCTCAGCCCAGTTCCAGCAGGGCACTCCAGCCTGTGCTGTGGTAGGAGGGCTTCGAAAAACCACAGCATGACTTACTCTTCCCTAGTTGCCTCCAAAAAAAGGAAAGTGTAGCTCCTGCCCCTTGGGGTCATTAAAGAGGCTCACAAAGTGCTCTCTTGATATGGGGAGATGTGACTTCTCCAAGGGCACAGGAAAGAGGATATCCTCATGCACAGCCTGAGCTCACATTTCTACAGCCATGCTGCAAAAGCCAGCCAGCCCCGACCCTGCCTACACAACTGGAGAAGTCAGATGGGCAGAGCAGCCTGTTGCTCTCCTGTGCTGCACTGGGCACCTCAACCCTTTCACCTCCAGACAATGTCATCTTCCCAGCGGGAGACATTTAAACAGCGAAATGCCAAAGGAGCAGCGTGGTATTTAAAGGCAAAGATGCAATTACTGAAGTTCTTGGGAGAGCAAGTACACAAAAGAGGGGGATTTGGAGAGAGGTTGTTTACCTTGCTCCTAAATCTGTGGTGATGCCACATGCTCACTAGGAAGGGGATGTGCAAACACAATGCTGAGTGGAGCATCTCCACAGGGGAATGGGTTTATCTGACAGGTTGTCTTTAGAACATCTGAAAAACCTAACAGTGCCTGCGGCCATGAGGAAAGTGTCAAGCTGCAGTTCCTGCAATACTCATCCTGATCAAAGCCTTGAAGCCCTGTTACAGGCATTAATGGCACAGGGGGCATCAACGACTTGATTTGCATCTGCACCGAGCAGGTGAAAGATGCAGCTGGAGAGGAAAACAGGCAGACAAAACATATTAGTGGTAGGGTAGATTCTGGGCAGGGGCTCAGATCTGATCCTAAAGCCTCTGCTTATCCCTCTTTTCCCTAAGTCTCTGCTCATCATATTTTGCAACCTTGCCTTTCATCACTCATAGGAGATAACTGCCCAGGGGTGGTGGTGTCTGTTTTGACATGGAGATGCAGGCATCTGTATGGTGATGCTGATGCTTAGAGCTGCTGGTTGGTGCAACAATGGCTGAGGAAATAGGCACTGGGAAACACTGTCAGTGAAAGCCACAGTCCACTCACAGCTCCTGAGACCACAAGAAATACCTGTTTGTTTTTCTGGTTAGTTTGGTGAATTCTCCACAGGGACTCCAACACAAACATGGGACTGAAGATGTGGACAGCTCAGCTTCAGGATGTGCAGTGCCCCAAGGAAGGAGAGCCTAGCCTCTCCCTGCTTGCCTCTTTCCCCGATCTGGTGTTGGACACATTAGAAAGCTTTCTCCCAACATCCAGCCCAAATCTTTCTTCTGAATCTGTCAAGTGCCTTTGCTGCTGCATAAAGCTAAATAATGCTAATTTTATTCCAGCTGCCTTGCTCATGCTTAAAAACATTGTTGCAGAGAAAAATCAGCACTGCCTAGAAGTGTCAAAAAAGCAGTGGGGACAGGATTAAATATCCAAGGGGGGATTAGAGGCTGAGAAGGAGATGATGGAGAGGTCTGTATAAGGAGGGAGGCTACCAGGGCTGAGACCCTCTGGAGCACCCATCCCCCTGCATCTCCCACTAAAGTAGAAAATTGGCTTCTTTCTGGATCTGATAGCTTCCTGTGACTGAGGGTTGTGGATTGGCAGCCCACAAAGTTTCAGACACAGGGCACCTAGGGTGGCCTCCTAGAGTCACCCAGATGATCTCCTATAACTTTTGCCTCTTTGTTTAAAGATGCTGAAGAACTTTCATTGGGTTCCCTTTGCACTTCTAGCTTCTTGCAAGCTGCAGAGCACTGATCCTGGCAACTCCAACTTCACAACTAGTTTAAGATACCACCACCATCATCAAAAAATCCAAACCAAACCAAACCAAAACTCCAAGGATCTGTCGTTGCCTTTCAAGGGATAGGCATTTTTGTTGTATTTTGAAGTTTCTTGTGGTAGTGAGGCCAGCATCAGAGGTAGGATGGCTGCCTGGACAAACCACATTGACTTTGCACAGGAGTAGAGCAGGGAGCATCCCTGAAGCAGACAAGAGGACATGGCAGCAGCATCTTATAGAATCACAGAATGGTTTAGGTTGAAAGGGACCTCAAAGATCATCTAGTTCCACCCCCCCACCATAGGCAGGGACACCTCCCACTAGAACAGGTTTCTCAAGGCCTCATCCAACCTGGCCTTGAACATCTCCAGGGAGGGAGCAGCCACAACCTCCCTGGACAACTTGTTCCAGTGTTTTACCACTCTCACCGTAAAAAAATTCTTCTTAACATCTAGTTTAAATCTCTCCTCTGCCAATTTAAACCCATTACCCAGCCTTCCTGTAGGCCCTCTTCGGATACTGGAAGGCCACTACAAGGTCTCCTCAAAGCTCTTCCCTTCTGAAGGCTCAAGAGCCCCAATTCCTGTAGCCTGTCCTCATAGGAGAGCTGCTCCAGCCCTCTGAGCATCTTCGTGGCCCTCCTCTGGACTCTGTCCAACAGTTTGATGTCCTTCTTGTGTTGGGGGCTTCCCTCTAGCAAGTCAACTCTGCCACAGAGCTTGGTGTCATCTGCAAACTCGCTGAGGGTGCACTCAATTCCTCTGTCTATATCACTTCTGCTACAGTAAGATGTGAAAGAACAGCTGTCCACAGGCTTGTCTCAGGACAAAGTGTGGTGAAATGAGCCTGTGGCATCCACTGTGGTGAAGCTTCTGCTGAACCTGGGCTCCACTCCTGGTGGCTTTACCTTGGAATCCAGATCCCAAACAGTGAGATGGGGTTTTCCTCTGTCTCCCAGACACCTCTGGATGGTGGCAGGGAATTTCCACCTAGGCTCTAGGTCAGCCCTGGGTGTTAGTTTATTTGACCATTTTTCTTTCTTTTTTTTTNAGGGAAGGGAAGGGAAGGGAAGGGAAGGGAAGGGAAGGGAAGGGAAGGGAAGGGAAGGGAAGGGAAGGGAAGGGAAGGGGAAAAGAGGGAAAACCTAGGCTTTCTAGGAGAGGAAGTCTTCCTCCTCCTTCTGAGGAGCTAATCTGACCTCCCATGTGCTCTAGATCATTGAAATAGAAATGAACAAACACAGGCAAAAAACTTGTCCCCTGAATATTTGCTTGTGTAGAAAAATGAATTTACTTGGTCTGTGCAGTGGCCTCTTTTGGGTTTGCTTTCGACAAATATCCAGCCCTCAGGTTTTACCTGCACAGACATTTGAGGAGAGTCAGTCACAATCTTGAACACACAAATTAGTGCAGAGATGAATTGCCTCTTCCCAAACACCAAGTGGGGGACAGGCCCAGGCAGCCCACTATAAACAGTTGACCAGCTGGCACTGGCTACTGAGGACCATCCTCACAGTAACTGTATTTTTGAAAAATAATGGATTTTAACAGCATGTTAAATAATTGTGACTTGCCATCTACATCTGAGGAGTGTGCAATTCACTTACAGACATGCCACAGGCAGAAAGAATGGAGATTAGGCGGTTTTTTTACATGTTTTTTTGACTTTGCTCCTTCACATGAGGCTGTGAAAAATTGGCTAATACAGGGATGTGTGCTTGTGTACAGTTGTGTTTGTAGGGGGGCACATAGAGCTCTGTGTGATTGCAGTGCTCATTACTTGTGGCTATGACCTGTTCCATGATTTTATAAAGTCAGCAGGAGTCTTTGTAACCCTCCAGGCTGCTCTAGAGTCAGAGGTAACCTCTGACCAGCTGTAGCCAGATGTGGGTGCCAGGTGGTGTCTGCTTCTGCTCAGCCCTTCTGGTCTGCTCCTGAAATACTCTTGCTGATTTTTTTTTGCATTCCCTCAATTCTTCAAAACTCCTATCCAGTTGAACCATCCAGGGTTCTGTCTCACTCCCAGCCCTGTGGCTGGCATGGATGTTATACTGTGGTGTTGGGCTAAATAGGAGCTGTCATTCAGCCCTGCACAGATGACATCGTGCTGTTGGGATGCAAAGCGTGGGACACAGTCATGGTGACCCTGAACAGCTGTGAAAGTAGAATGGAGACTTCTTCCCAGCCGTACTTCCCTGAGTTCCCCATAGATGGGAGCGGAGATCTCCTTTTCCTCCAGCTCCCGTTCCGTGGGACAGAGCAGACTCCTTCCAAGCAGGGGATTTCTGCCTAAAGGAGGAGGCAATGATGCTTTACAGCCCCCTTTTCAATCACTGGTTTTGAGATCTCTGAAGAAATCAAAATATGCAGTCTGGTGGTCAGGCCTGCTGCACTGTGGGATGGGGCTGTGCTGGAGAGTGCTGCCTTGGAGTAGTCTTTTGCTGTGACAGGTAGAGGATGCTCAGCAGCTTTGTGATCTCTTCTCAGAGCAAAGGGAGCCTAGGGGGAAGGGAAACCACCACCTATGGGTATGAACCGGCATGTCCAGTGGGTCCCCAAAGTACTTCTGCAGAACGTGTTGGTGTGTACCCACTCAACTCGGTGGTGCAAAAAACATGGATTCAGTTTTCCTCCAGTCAATGTCAGCAGTAGTGTTACGGGGTCAGGATGACCTATACCTACCTCCTGTGCTCTCCATCCCTGTCAAAGCCACAGGGTGATTTATTTCTTCCACTCGGCATCCTCTCGTATTTTCTGCAATTCTTCTATGTAAATGGTGACATTGATTAATAACACTTAACACTTTCCAGCTCTGAGAGCACATTGCAAGTATTTCCCAATTAATCCTCACAACACCCTCATGAGGGAAGGCAGTGTGCCACCGTCCTGGCTTCCCAGGCTCGCAGCCTTCTGGCGGACAGAGCTGGAAGTGTTCATCTGCACATCGTTAGCCCCACGCTGCTGCTGCTTAATGACTTTCCTTGCAGCAGAAGGGAGCATTGCACAGTGTGGTTCAGAGCAGATGGAGCTTGCCTGTATGCCACTCCAAGAGGATGGAGAGCACTGCATTTCCTCAACTTACTGTCTCTTTCTGGGTCTCATGGCCAGGGAAAGGAGGGCAGTGCCTGTGGAATGCTCTCCCACCCCGGCAGAGGGTCCAGCAAGTGCAGCTGTGGCTTCAGGAGACTTGAAGGACCAGCTCTGCTTCCAACCTGGGAGCAGTCTGCGTGCAAGAAGTAGAAAGAACACGAGCATGAAGAGTCAGTTAGGGAAGGGTTAAGAGCCTTTTCCTGGAGATACGGTCTGAAAGATCACCTCCTGGTAGATACTGCAGTGGCACAAGCCATGGGTGCTGCAGTATCTCCTGGAAGATGGAACATGGGAAGGGGTTAAAATGTAGAGTTTTGTGGCTGCAAGCTAGGAGCAAGAAACAGATCATTTTTACCCAAAGCAATTTCCCTGGTAGATTGTTTTCCCACCTCCCCTCTGCTATTATGGCAGGTAATTGCAGCTGAATGACAAGTTCACTGCTCCTGTCTCAGTCCTGCTTTTCCTCCTGTTCTGTCTTGCAGCCAAGCCATGAAACTGGTTACTGGAGATGTCAAGTCACAAAGGTGCACCCTTAGCCTTCTCACAGAGTGCAGCAGCTGAAGGCAGGGAGGATGGCTGTTGGGCAGTGGCCAGAGTGCCAGTGTGCCCAATGGCTTGCTGTATCTCCTGCACCAAGTCCATAGGCTTTACACCACCTTCTCACAGCCTGAGGTCTGGCCAAGGGATACTTAGCTCCACTTTTTGGGGAAAAGTAGTTCAGGATGTTCTCATCTGTGCAGACCAGCTGGAAGGGATGTGGGACCTAGCTACCCTCCTGCCACCACTGTGGTGCATTGCTGAGTCCCTGTGCTGAGTCCCTTGCCATTCACCTTCACTTCAGCAGCCCTGATTCTGCATTTCCTTCCACTGTTTCCTGGAGAGGAGGGGCAGTGCCCCCCAGCTCCTGTCCCTTGGGCTCATTAAAGAGGCTCACGCAGTGCTCTCTTGATACTTTTAACACGGGAGCACATGTCTTCAAAAAGCCAGGCCCTGACAATATCCCCTGAGCCTGTTGCAGGTTTTCCTTCTCCTGCTCTCACGGCCCTCCCCAGGAGGGCTGTAAATTTGGCAGGGTCTGCATTATTTCCAGACAAACCCCGTCTCACATTTCCCCTGTGACTAGCTTAAGTGTCACCCTTTCCTGCTGGCCCCATAGCCTCCCTCTGCCCCACCTGCCCCTGTTGCTGCCTGCTGCCCATCCGGTTGGTCTTTCCAGGCAGAACCAGGAACCCTCAGATGGCACTAAATACATGGCAATGGATTTGTGGGCACACCTGGGTGTCCACAAACACATATGCACACTCACATGTGACTGCAGAGATATGCGTGCATCAGTGTGTGCAGCCCCTCCCTGCTCCCCTTGAATGCAATCTCTGTGTCGGGAGGCTCTTCCTAGTGCACTCATAGGACTTTGGATGCTTTGGTGCCAAAGCTAGGAATCACCTGTCTTTCTGGTTCCTCTTGAAGATGGAAACCTGCAACCCAACACCATTGGTATGAGACTTGGACCTGTCCCATAAGCAGAGCTCTTGGCTTCGTGCACTCAGGCATTCGATTGAGATGCTCCAAGACATCTGTTCCATGGTGTCTCATCTTTCCCATTGCTGTCATGAAGGCTTGGGGTTGCTCTGTGTCAAGGGTCTGCATGGGAGAGAGAGATGGGCTGCATCCTTTCTCCTCTCAGAGAACTGTCCAGAGAAATCACTGCAGCTCACTGCTTGGGGTGTGACTCAAACCACAGAATGAGCCCTTCTGCAGGGTTCTGCAGGGTTCTGCAGTATCCTCTCCTGTGTTACTCAGAGCCACGGGTCCCTGGATCTACTTCTGAGTGCCATGTCTCTCTCATCACTGCATGAGAATCAGCTTCATGGGGCTTTTCCTGCTGGGAGAATGTGGTGCAAGCAGTGGTGAAAGCAGGACCTTTTTCATCACACCCACTTTTTGGAAGAAAGCAGTAGAGTTGCTTCCTTCTTGTGCCCACTGCATCCTGAGTGTCTAAGTAACACTAGGTTTGCCTGGAGTATCTCAAAGGCTCGTTATTCATTAACACCACCAGAGAGTTTCCTGGCAATTAATTTTTAATGGGTTGAAAAATTCTCCTTTCTCTCTGCTTTCTTCAGAGCAAGCCTCGAAAGCCTTTGCTCACCCTCTTGATGTTTCTAATCACTATCTCCTACATTCCTTTAGCTGTTTTAGAAACCAAAGCTGGGGAAGAAATTGGAAAGTGTTATTATTTCATTTGGGTTAAACTGTATCGCTTCAAGTTTCACTTCCCCTGGGCACAATCATCAGCATATCTGATCAGCAAACATCTGCCTAAGCCACCCGCTCATGCCTCCCGGGAAACCTGGGGGAAGAAAAAAAACTGAGATGAAGCCACTGACGTCATCTCCCGCCTTTTGCTCTTTTCCCCCCTGAGTTTTATTTCTAAGGGACATTTGCATAGAAAGACGATCCTTTGCCAGCTCCTGTGGCTGATTCCCCCCATCTGGAAGCATAATCCTTTCCCTGCGATTGCTGCGGAAATTTGAGCTGCACGCCGGCATATTCACTGCTTCCCCGAGCCCCATCCCACCACCCAAACATCCAGCAGGCTTGCTCTCGAAATCCATCAGCAAAGGAGCCTGGGGCACCAATTTGGGATGCCCGTGGTGTGAGTGAGTGCTGGTGCTGTGGTCTTGGCATGCTACCTGACACATCCCCTGCCTCAGTTTCCCTGGGCAGAGCTCTGTGGATGCGTGTGAGCTTCAGAGAGCATTTATGTGGTTTAATTACCACCCATAAAGTTCTCCTAACAAGTGAAGAGCGACACTGATGCATAAACAACAAGAGCAATTTGTACAATGCTCAAATGGAATGAGGTGCTAAATTAATAATACAACAAACACAGCCATAACAATACATCAAGTACCACTGGAGCCCAGACCAGCTGGGAATCAACACATTGCAACCCATCTCCTGTGCCACCTGGAAAGCCCCTAGACACCCAGCCACCTTCTTCCACAGCCTCTGCTGCCTTCCCCCCAACAGACTTGCTGACTTTATAGGCTAAGGGAGATTTTTACCACTCATATGGTTAAAACATGCTTGAGTTTTTTGTTGTTTGGATTTTTTTTTTTTTTTGGTGTGGGTGTTTCCCCTTTTCCCCAAATCATAAATGAATTAAATTTTTTTACTTTCCCCTCAAGATGAAAAAAAAAATTAAGGAGATAGGGGCAGGCTTTCAAAGAATACTCTTGGTAAAAATATTCATTTGTTCCATTAAAAAAAAAAAAAAGAATAAAAAAGAAAAAAAGAAAAAAAAAAAGAGCTCTCTTCCAATGGAGATTTTAAAAGAAAACAGAATTTTCCTGTGGAATGAATGTCCTTTTTTCTCAGTTGTCAAAAAAAGAAATATTTTAGCCCCTCCTCTCATGAAAAAAAGTAATACTGAGATGAAAAACATCTTGTGGAGTTGCAAGAGCTCTCAACCTCTGCCATCAGTGTTATGTGGAGGGAGGGAAGCAAGAAAAGAATTTTCGCTTGATGAGGTGAATGCTGCTGGATAGCTGCAAGGACAAATCCTAAGGAGTGGGTGTTTTTTTTCTTTGTTTGTTTTTTTTGTTTGTTTGTTTTGTTTTGGTTTTTTTTTAAATTTACTTTATTTAAGCTAGCTGTAGCCTGCAATGTCAGCTTATTTGTATGACCATGGGCAGAGGATGCTGAGCTGGGGGGTAGGTGTTGGGGTGTTTTTTATCATTCGGATAAGACTCAGGGCAAGCCCTGCCATGTGAAATACATGGGCAAGACAGAGCCTTAGACTGCACCATCCAAACCCATCTCGTCACCTCCCAAACTCATGCTCTGGAAATCAGGAAGGATGCTCTGGCTCCTGTCCTTTGCAGCATTACCTGGGAAGGAAAAACACCATTGGCCTTGACCTGTGGGCAAGCTTCCAGAACGGGAGGCTCGGAAGAGCAATGTCTTTGCTTTACAGAGTTCTGTAATGGATCTGAAGTCATAGGGAAGCAATTAATGTGGAGTCCCATGGTACTGCTTCAAAGCAAGGCTGCATTTTCAACTTCATAACAGCTAAAACTAAGAAAAGGGATCCAGTGGAAATTGCCTTTTGAATGAATGAAGCTCCTCCTGCAGCATTTGCAAGGGCAGCTGGTTTTCAGACAGGCTTTTTTTCTTCTTTCTGTTGAAAATGCCAAACTGTTGAAAGCAAAACAGCTTGTGAAAATGCGTGGATTGTGAGGGAACTTCATTCTCACAGAAAGAAGAAAGGAGGAAGTGGTCAAAACATCAAAATGCTTGTGTATAGTACACTGTAATGTATATAAAATAATTTAATAGTAATGGGTAATTAAAATCAGGACAAAACATTTTGATTTTATCCAACTGTGCCAAGCTGAGTAACTCAAAATTATTAAATTCCAGTTCACAGGAAAAAAAAAACAACTTTGTTTTGTTCCGTTTTGGAATGAGGACTGTTTTGAAACACTGGACTCTTCCAAGGGGTAAACTCTGAATTTCTTCCCAGCAATAGCTGCTGGGGGAGGCAGGCTGGTCTGATGGAGGAGTGGAAAAAGATTCCCTACCAGGGAGCTGAGTAAGATCTGGAGTGAATTTCTGCAAGAAAACCAGGCATTGGATGGACCTGCAGCACATCAGAAACCCATCAGTGGGGTGAGGATGAGGAACTGATGCAGCCTGGACTCTAGGGGTGATCTTGCTGGTGTGGAGTGAATATGCAACCTTCTAGGCTCTGTGTGAGTCAGCTGGACCAATGACACCTCAGTGAGTAATGGTTCCCAGTGGGAAACCAGTTGGTTAGAAGCATGAGCAGGCTGGGGGCAGCCACACATACCAGGGGCTTCAAACAGGACAAACTCACCTTTTATCTCTGCTTGTCTGACTACGGCCTCTGCTGCTCAAGTGCTCTCCTCTCCACCATGCACCGCTGACCTGCACACACTCCTTGTTTTTCAGGGGCTGTTTTATGAAAGCAAAGACGATCTGCAGTGCTGGTGACACAAGCAAGGACAGGGAATTAAATCCGTGTTCATCACCAGCCTCCTTTGTTAGGCGCTCCTGGCAAACCATGAGTAAATCAGAGATAGTGAGCCACTATCTTTCTCTGAGCACACCAAAGGGAAGATAGACCTGCTTTTTATCGTTAATTACTCATTAATTCATTTTACATTAAAAGAAGTACTACTTTGTATTTCCTCATTGTGGGCTTTTTATTCTGTTTGTTGTTTGAGAAAGGCAGTGAATACATTTAGGCAAATGGGTTTCAAAGTGTCATTGTGAAATGAAAACTTGAGCCTTGCAAATGTGACTCATTATCATTGGGATTTTCTTTCTTTCTTTCTCTTCCCCTTTGATTAAACTATTTGCAATCCTTGGCAGGAATTAATTAATAGTTTCAGTTGTCTCAAGCCTGACCAGTAAACTCTCCATCTGAAAATGGTCCTGTAAATAAAATCACCTGCTGCAGCAGAGGATGTTCTACGACAGGTAGATCAAGAAAAGGGATGTGGATGTGGAAACTTTGCCACTCAAGTGCTGTTTAATGCATAGAGCATAGGAAGCTGAAACCATGGTTTCATATCACAATGCCTGGAGTAATTTTGTCATCACACACTGGATGACATGGAGGGGAGCCTTTCGCTTGGGAAAAAGGCTTTTCTCACCCTTCTTAAAAGCTATTCTGAGATCTTTGTCCTAAACAACACTTCAACCACTGAAAAGAGGCTAGCCTTCTCTTCATCAAACAGAAACATCTGTAAGTTTTCAAAATCACAACCTCATTTGCAGTAGCTAGACAGTCATTTAAGAGGTGAAGGCTCCCTCTCTCAGGGGGAAGAGGAGGTTTATCTGCTACCCCCTCCTACAACTAACTGCAGTCTTACGACCTTTCTCCACCAGTGTTTTCACTTACTGTTGGTATTACTGATAACATAGGTTTTGTTTTCCAGGGCTTTGTTGCTCTCTTGCTCCATTTCCAAGATAGGTGGTCCATGTAGAAAGTCTTCTCTCCCTGTCATGGAAAGGGAGACCTATGTCTTGGTGTGTAGTGTGACAGGACTACTATGGGCAAAGTGAGGACCTGAAGTGAGCCAGTAGCCCTCCCTGGGTGATTTCAGGGTTGCTTTCAGCTCTTTTCCCTCCCTCTCACCTTCCCATGCCCCAGTCACATCTGATACTTCCCCCTCCATGGTCAGCAGTGCCCTTTGTTTATATCTCCTGTTACTTTTTATTGCTCTTCACATCCACTGCAATTTATTTGGGTCTGAATGTGATAAACTCCACATTTGGGCTTTTAAAAAAGCCAAATGTTTGTGAAAAATAATACTTGGCCAGACTCATACTCCATCCTTATTACAAATCTAATCCAGATACAAGCAAAACAACTGCTCTTAATCCTCACTGTGTTTCTAGCATCCTAGCTTTCATAAAAGAGAGAAGATACCAGCTCTTTAATTGCTTCAGGATTCCCCATGCCTACTTGCAGGCTTACCCTGAGCTTGTCAGCCCACCCGCTGCTTGCAGTGGTAACTCTGACACTTCAGAGGGACTCTTTCCCCCTGGCTGTGTCAGCCTGGACTTACCCAAAGTTGCTGAAGAAGCTGAACTGTTGTGTGAACATACAAATGTGATCAGTGACTGAGGTGACCATGTTCCCAAAGCAGATTTAGTCTATTAGTTTGATCTAGTCTATTCATTAATTTTGGTGTATTAGTTTTCAGGGTTGATTCTGGTAACCTCTTTGTTTCCACCTTTGCTCTCTCCAAAGATTTCCTTTTACATCTGTCTACCAAGATCCAGAGATGCTCCTGGTCTAAATGATGCAAGTGCTTTTTATGATTCCAAAAGCTTCTTTGTGGAGCTTGTAAGCCAGCTGCAACTGACAATTAGACAATAAAAAAGCACTGTTGCTTCAGCAAGGAAGCTAGCAGGGCAGTGATGGAGGGGTGGCTCCTGGGTTTTGCCTTCATATCTGAACCATTCTTGGATCTCCTCAGACCAACCCAAATTACTGAGAGAAGACCCAGCTTCTCTATTAGATAGGGATGACACAGGGTCGCTTGGTCTCCAGCACAGGAGAGGGTAAAGGTTACAGAGGTAACTCTATGCTGAGAAACTTCTCTAGCTTCCTGCTCCCCCCACCAACAAGACTTTCTGTCTCCAAGGAGCCCCACCTTGTGAATAAGTCTATCTATCAGGAAGCTATCTCTAGCTTCTGTCCCTGATGACCACTTCTTGCCTTCTCCTGAGCTTGAGCTGAGCTCTGCTCCAAAGTCAGGAGCAGTTACTGTGAAAACTGATTGTTCTTTCACCTTTTCAGTACTGCACATAGCAGTGATCCCTCATTTGAGAGGCATATTGCGGGACAGCAAGAGACTCACAAAGGATGATGATACATTTGGAGCAGTCTCCTCCTGATAAATGCACAAGTAGCTTTGCTTAGTTATGGTCCAGAAAAATGCAGTGACCCAGGATATATAGTAAAGGGCATGTGAAGGTGGCAGAAAGCAATGTGAGAAGCAAGAGACAACAGATTTCTAGCGGGTATTAAAAGCAAGGCAAAGAAGGTGGTTTGCCTGTGCAAGGTGTGATAGACCTGCAGAACAAATTACTGTACGATGGTGTTGATCTGCAAAGTTTGCATAGGTTTAAGGAGAGAACATAGAAATCCACAGGGAAAATTGCTCCTCAGAGTGTGCAACTAAATGCAGAGAAACAACCTGGGGCTCAGGGTGGCTCCTGTCTAAATGGGGTGGGGAGAGTGGGGTGGAGGATTTATTATTTATTATTTTATTCTCCTTTGGACTTAGAAACTTTCTGGGAATCTAAGGAAATCATAGAATAGCAGAATGTTAAGAGTTGGAAGTGACTTATGGAGATCATCTAGTCCAATGCCCCCCTCCTAATGCAGTTACACACACATCAGATTGTGTCCAGGTGCATTTTGAGTGTCTCCAGAGAAACACGCTCCACAGCCTCTCTGGACAGCCAATTCCAGTTCAGGTGAAACCTCCTTGTGTTTTAGTTTGGACTCATTGCCCCTTGTCCTGTCAGTGGCCACCACTGAAAAGAGCCCAGCACCATACTCATGACTTCTATCCTTTAGATATTCACATGAATTGATAAATCCCCTCTCAGTCTCCTCTTTTCCAGACTAAACAGCCCCAGGTATCTTAGCCTCTCCTCATAAGAGAGATGCTCCAGTTCACTAATCATCCTCACAACTCTCCACTGGATTCTTTTCAGTGTTTCCCTGTCCCTCTTGAACCGGAGATTCCAGTGCTGTACACAGTACTCCAGATGCGGCCTCACCAGAGCACAGTATAAGGCAGGAGAATCTCTCTTGATCTGCTGTCCACACTTTTCTTAATGCACCTCAGAATAACATTGCTCTCCATGGCCACGAGGGCACATTGCTGGCTCATGATGAATTTATTGTCCATCAGCACTCCCAGGTGCTTCTGAGCAGAGCTGATTTCCAGCAGGTCAACCCCTAATCTGTACTGTTGCAGGGAGTTATTCCTCCACAGCTGCAGTACTCTATAGTTGCTCTTGTTGAACATCAAGAAGTTCCTCTTCACCCAACTCTCCAGACGGTCCAGATCTCCCTGCAGGGCAGCTTTTTTGTGTCAACCACTCCTTCCAGTTT
>WBNM01002647.1:7121-35697 GCA_013399055.1 Ramphastos sulfuratus
TTTTAATACCTGCAGAGCAAAGCACCACTCTGCTGCTTTTAGAGGTTTGTTTTTTTTTTTTTTCTTTTCCCCCACCACATTTTTCTCACACTTCTGAAAGGGGCTGGTTGGAGGAGCCATAAGGAATGGCAGGTTACTCCTTGCTGTTTTGGAAAGAAATTGCAAAATGTCAGGTAGGAAGACAAAATTTGAGGAGTAGGAAGACAAAATTTGAGGGGGAACTAAGAGCTTCTATTATATACAATTAGTTCCTTTCCTAAGTGCTTTGTTAACTTTGCTGGGATGCTGCCTGTTGTTAATAGGAGTTTTCAACTTTGTCCTTACTCGATGCATTATGTGTTGATCATCTTAAAGCTTTCTCTTTCTCCATGTTCCCAACTATGGCTGCCTCTGTGTTATTTTGAGGTTTCCTGGCTGTTTTGAGTCTCTGGATGTAGCCCCCAGATTGTCAGGGCTTTGAGGAAGGGATTGTATTTCATGATGTGTGGACTATCCAGCGCAGAGGTTTTGCCTCTCCCGGTTGGAAGTGCTGATGCCCATATGTTCAGAAAAAATCTGCTTTGTAAGAAAAAAAAAATCCTGGATAAATTTTCCCATGAGATTGTTGGGGTTTTGTTGGTCGTTTTGGGTTGGGTTTTCCCCCCCCCACTTCTTTCAGTGGATTGTCTAAAACCTGGTTTGTGTTTTCTCATTTTCTAGCGCTCATAACTCCGACTTAATGTTGCTTAAAGTTTTACAAGGAAAACTGCCTTCAGGCTCAGACAATGCATGGAAAACTCCATCCCTTTGCAAAATTTGTTTAATAAAGCTATTTTCAACTGAAAAAAAAGGGGGGGGGGGATTAAATTGGAAATGCCATCTAGTCCTAGTGCTCGCTTGCTGTAACGTACGCCTGCACACAAGCTATAGCTCATATCTTTACCATAACCTCTCGCCTTACCGAGTGGCTTATCTCTGTGTGAAATTCCTGCTTGAATATTTTCAGTGGACAAGTTTAAATAAACTGATGGATAATTGCTTTCCCTAGCTCCTTGCAGCATTGGGTGCTTCTAGACTTTGCAGAGCTTTTATGAGGCATTTTAGTCTTACGCTCTCAAATTGGTAACCTGAGAGAAAAGTTGGTGTGTGCTGTAAGGCAAATCAGAGCATTTTAATTAAGCCAGTCCTTTGGCTGTGATGGGGACTGGCAGGGATGCAGGCAGCAGGGGAGGACAGATGCTGTGTTGAGCCATGTGGCTGTGTCTCTGAACTGACATGTCTGGGATGTTGCTGAGCCCATAGCCAATGAGTTGGCCTCAAGGTTTGAGAAGACTGGGAAACAGGAGGCATCTTGCTTGGCATCAAGAGCCACCAATGAACACTAGGAAAGGGTTTCTCTGGGCTGGGTAATGCCAATTATGGAGGGATCCCTCTAATAATGGAGGGATTATTTACAGGGTCTTGCAATGACAAGACAAAGGGTGATGGGTTTTAACTGGCAGAGGGGAGATTTAAACTGGATGTTAGGAGGAAGTTCTTTACAGTGAGGGTGGTGAGGCACTGGCACAGGTTGCCCAGGGAGGTATTCAAGGCCAGGTTGGATGAGGCCTCGAGTGACCTGTTCTAGCAGGAGGTGTCCCTGCCTATGGCAGGGGGTTGGAACTGGATGATCTTTGAGGTCCCTTCCAACCTTATCATTCTATGATTATGCAGTTCTCCCTTTTTTTCAGTCCCTCTTCCTGCTATGTATCACCCAGTACCTGCGTTGGCAGCATTTGTCCCAATTCTCACTTGTTGCTGGGTTTAGATTCCCTGGGGTTTTTTTCAGTGGTTTTGGTTTCATCTTGTACAAGCCACTTGATGTGTTAACCTGGGATTTCAGGTTCATAAACAGCCTGGAAATCTGAGGAAAGTAGCTGGTCCCTAAAGAAAAGCCTCATATTATGTTACTAAGTGTGCGGTGAACCAAAACTGGTCTTGGAACTGTACCACAAAACACAGCTCTGGTGACTCTAATCCCTGGTTTAGAGTGAGGTGGAAAGAGCTTTCCTGTGCTCTACAGGGCAGTGCTTTCACTGGAGAGCTTATCTGATGGCTAGGAACAGAATCTGCCACTTTGAACCTGTCCAGCTGATATTTTGGTTGTGATGTTTTGCCCGCCCTGGGAGTCTGGGGCACGAAGCTGGAGCTGCGTGTTGCATCCCAAAACTTCTGGGGTAGTCTGAGAGGAAAATATTGTTGCTTTTGGGTAATAAATTCCCACAGTGAGTTATGCATTTCATCTCCCCTGGCTCCACAGCCAGAACGAGTTACCTGTTCAGTGCTATTTTGCAGCTGAGAAAGGGAAGGAAACACCCAGGTTCCCTAATTTGCTGCCATTGGTATATTTCTGAGGTTTTGGAGGGCTGGAAAAGAATGTGCAATTTTGTCCTCTTTAATTTAGATCTTGTGACACGCTGCAGATTAAATACCACGACTCAAAGTTTAATGTTGCCTGAACATGACAGTTTCAGCCGTAAGAAATCAATCATCTGGCAATGTAGCCTCGCAGCACATAAAATGCCCCAGCAATTACAGTCACATGCATTGCTTGGACTCGTAGATTTGCAAATGTTGCTATTTCTGTGCTCAGCTGGAAATGGAGACGTTGGAAAGAGGGAACTTGTTGCACCAAATCCTCTGCTGCTAACAGAGAAAAATGTTCTAACACTTGATTAAATACACAGTCCCTCGGGTCTGGCTTCGAGATGTGCTTTTGGCTGTGCAATCGCTTTTTGAGCTGGAAACTGAACTGTTTTCATAGTGAAGGATCCTGCAAAATGGTTCTGATCAGTAAGGCCATGAAATGAGGGGATTTAAGGTACTTGCAGTCCTGAACAGACTGCCCACGTTGGATGTAGGGGAGCTGACCATAAACAAGCAAATGAAGACGGAACATTTTCTTCTTACATAAGAGTAGCTGCAAATCCTGAGAACAAAGCCATGTGCAAGGCTTGTCTAATTTTGGTCTAAATTTGGTGCAAATCTTGGTCTCTTAAGCCCTTTTTGGCAGTTAAAGGACCCGCTGCCCGGCTGATAGCTCAGAGTGAAGACGGCAGAAGCAGATGCTGAGCTGATAACTCCATTCAGCTTTCATCTTGGACCTGGCACCATCAGTGATGTTTCTGTGATGCCTTTTGAGGACTGCAACAAAAACCTGGGGCTGGGCTCTCCATTTTACGTAGGAAGTGAGGAATTGCATCCATAGCTTGAAAAACACCAGATACAGGAAAGTTTCTTGTGTTCTAGGCCTTAATTAATACTGAATTGAGCTGAGAACTGAGGTCTGTTTGGGTTCCTGTCTCTTTACCCTGTTGGTTTAGAAGACAATTTAAAGGCATTGGGGTTCAGCTGGTGTTGTTCCTGCAGTTCCGTTCTTTTTGAGGACCTTACATTTTAATAGCTCAAGGAAGCAAAAGTACATTTTAAATAAAAATACGTTTTTAAAAATAAATAAAAATACATTTTTTTAATATAAGTAAAAATACATTTTCAAAAAAAAAAAAAAATNATAAATAAAAATACATTTAAAAAATAAAGATACATTTAAAAATAAATAAAAATAAATTGTTTTTAATAAATAAAAATACATTTTTTAAAATAAAAATACATTTTCATAGCTCAAGAAAGCAAAAAGTTTTGAAGTGGGCAGTTGTGTGTTTGTCCAGATCTGGAAGGGTGACTTTACAATTCAGCAAGCACAAGTGCTTCTGAGCTGCAATCACTGTGTCCCTCAACTGCTTTTTCTTTGTGTTGGTGTCACTTTGACCCAGTCTTTCTTCTGCTTTGGGGATTACTCATTGCTTCCTTCTGTTTTTAATCGACCTCACATAAAAAAGACAATTGAAGAAAACCTGAGGCTTGTACCATCCAATTTGTTGATCACAACTGTGGTGTACGGCTCGACGTAGATATTAGCTGTTGCTTCTTGTCCCTCCAGAAGTGCTTTTGAAGTTAAAACACCCCAGAGTTTTTCTGTTTGATTGCAAGCACTTTCCAAACCGACCCAAGACCTGGCCTTGAACCCCAGCTCCTCTGCCTGGTGGCAGTCAAGACTGAATCAGACTTTCATGGCAAGCTGAAATCCTGTGACTTGGCAGAACTTAAAAGGAGGTGAATGCCCAGCTCCTTGCTCGTGGTGAAGACTCGTGCTGTCACTGGGACCATGACAATTTTCTTACTTAGCTGGGTGCTTGCCAGTAAAAAACTCTTTCAGTGTAATACATGCTGCATTGAGATGTGGGCAGTGGCATTGGTGCCATCAGTCACCGAGGCTCTGCACTGCTTGGGAGCCACAAGCAGTGGGGTTCTGGCTGCATGTTACTGTGGTTCAGAGTTGTAAAATCACTTTGGGTGACCAGAGGAGCTTCAGTTCCCAAGAGAGTCTCTGGTGGGTGTTCTGCTTGCTCAACTCATTCAGCTTAATTACATTGCACTTTGTGTTTCTCATTACCAGGGCAGCCTAACTACTGCTATCATGACAGCCAAAGTCTCCTGAAGAAAGCAGATGTTAAGGCCCATCCTGAGCTACTAGGCTGAGCATGGTCTGCTCACTCTCCTCAGCACAGGAGAGGCATGGACCTGTTGGAGTGCAGCCAGAGGAGGCCACAGCAGTGATGCAGGACTGAAACCCCTCTACTATGAGGACAGGCTGCAAGAGTTGGAGTTGTTCAGCCTGGAGAGGAAAAGGCTCAGTGCAGACTTTCCTGTGGCTTTCTTAAAGGGGGCCCTGTAGGAAAGATGGGGATAGACTTTCTATCAGGACCTGATGCAAAAGGACAAGGGGTGATGGTTTTAAACTAAAGGAAGGGAGATTTAAGCTAGATAGAAAGAAGAAATGTTTTATGCTGAGGTTGGTACAACACTGACACAGGTTACCCAGAGAAGTGGTAGAAGCCTCACTGCTGAGAACAGTTACGGTCAGGTTGGCTGGGGCTCTGAGCAGCCTGCTGTAGTTGATGTCCCAGCTCACTGCAAGGAGATTGGACCAGATGACCTTTGAAGGTCCTTTCCAACCTGAACCATTCTGTGATTCCATGAAAGAGACTCTGCCAGAGAAGATAAAAGCTTGTGGCTAATACCCTATAGGTCTGTGTTTAGAGAGCATGGTGTCGAGATTCCGTTGATTGCCTTCACAGTACTGATCAGGGCTTTACAAGAACAAATGACTTGCAGGGATTTACTTAGCACTGTGCTTGCATGGGCTTCCTGGAGGGGAGGATTTCTTGCCCTGTGCTCCCAGGCAGCAACGTGGACTCTGCAGTTTGTGAGAGGTAGGCTTGCTCAGTCTATACCAGTAATGTGTTATGCAGATTTATGTTTTGCAGGGGAGGGGCAATATCTTTTATTACTTATGGAAGACAGACATAGTTTTGAACCTGAGTGCTTCAGTCTTGCAGAGACCTCACCTCGCAGAGGTACTCAGGCAGTCACCCCTGATGTCCACACTGCTGCTTGTACAAGCAGCTCTTAACTTGAGTGCCTGCATATCCTGAGTGATTTTTTTTTTCCATTGCAGCCTTAATGGTTTTGGTGTTGAGTCGTCAATGTAATGCTGAACGATCAGTGCTCTGGGTGGCCATAAAGTGCTGTTTCTGGTCTGTCAGAGCAAGGCAATAACACGTCCTGTAAAGTGCGCAGTGAAAGGTGTGAGGCTTATTGGAAACGCAGCTCTGGCAGCTGTAATGTAGGAGGAAAGAGCTGGAGTGGTTTGGGGTTTGAGTTAGCAGCTGTCAAGCCAGTAGAGCCACTGCATCTTTGGTGCTAGAAGCTCCCCTGGCATGTCATTGAATTGCTGAAAAGGGTACTGGGGACAAGCAGATCTCCCAGGTGATGGGGGGGTGTGGTGAGGAGAGGAAGACTTTGAGGAGGGGAGATTATGCAATGTTGTTTCTTTTTTAAAGGGCAATAAAGGTGGGGGGGAAAAGGCAAAATCATGTATTTCAAAGGTGTTTCTCACAATCTCTGTGCAGCATGAAGTGTTGAGCAAAGGTTAAACTCTAAGGGGTGACCTCATTCACGTTTATAAATATGGAAGGGATGAGTGCCAGGAGGATGGAGCCAAGATCTGCTGGGTGATGCCCAGTGACAGGACAAGGGGCAAGGTGGAAGTTGAGGCATAGGAGGTTCCATGTGAGCCTGAGGAAGAATTTTTTCGCTCTGAGGCTGATGGAGCACTGGAACAGGCTGCCCAAGGAGGTTGTGGAGTCTCCCTTTCTGGAGATGTTCAAGAACCGTCTGGATGTGTTCCTGTGTGATCTGCTCTGGCAGGGAGGTTGGACCAGATGAGCTTTTGAGGTCCCTTCCAGCCCCTGACATTCTATGATTCTGTGCTGCAGCAGTAGATGTAGTTTCAAGCAAAGGGTTTCCTCTCCTGCAAACAACATAAGTGAGTATTGTGCACGTTGACCAGGAGGGCAGCTGAGTGGTGTGAGATGAAGAGAGGAGAACAAATGGCTATGAGGGACAAATAAATTGCAGTTGTTTACAGCTTGCATCTGAGTCAGCCACAAGCTGAAAGGTCAGCTTTCCTTAGAGGAAGATGATGCTTCTTGCTGGCGTCCCATTTCAAGCCTGAGGACAAGTCAGAGGGCTGAAGAGAGTTTAGACCTTTTTTTGCTATTATTTTTAACTGAGTGTAGGTGGATAATGGGGAGGAGGCAGTTGGTGGCCCGGGTATGGCTGCCCTTGTATGGCACTTGGCTTCCCCACTTGGCTGCAGGGTTTGGGACAGCTGCAAGCAGACTTTGTGATTTAGAGTGAACCATCCAAGAAAGTAAAGAACAAATCTGATGGCACACAGTGTTCCCAAAGGGCATCACTTAAGACCTTTCTGAAAAGGGAAGTTCTCACTCTAAACCTCAGACTACAATAGCTCTGTCGGGGGGTTCATTAACATCAGGAGAATCTCTGTGTTTCCAGAGCTTGGAAATGCATTCCTGATAAAAACTTGGCTTTGTGTTGCTCCTCTTCCACCTGATAGATTCCCATGGTAGCATCGTGCATGGTGGCTTTGCTGCTGTTTAAAACACAGTAACTGGACCCACTGAAGAGAGTGAGTATGGATGTGAGACACTGCACTCTATCAGCAAGCTGGAGCAAGGATGAGGCTGTTAGGCTTGCAGGAAGCTGCCCCAGTGCCTGTCTCACACTTCCTATGGGAGAAATGAGGGTTATTTAAATAAATAATTGGAGAACAACTAAGTATTTTAACCAAAAAAAAAAAAAAATTAAATATCACTGTTTGTAATGGAGTTTGCCTTTTAACCTCCATCTGGCCTCCTGTGAGCGCCTGTGACTCATGTTTGGGACATGGTTTCATGTTTATGCAGGCTGCTGTGACACTTGGGTGCAGCTCACAAAGGAGGACAGGGACTCAGACACAGGACACAGACACAGCCTCAAACTGTGCCAGGGCACGGTCAGGCTGGACATCAGGAAGAAATTCTTCATGGAAAGAGTGATTGGCATTGGAATGGGCTGCCCGGGGAGGTGGTGGAGTCCCCATCCCTGGAGGTGTTTAAAAGGAGGCTGCATGAGGCACTTAGTGCCATGGGTTAGTTAATTAGAAGGGTTAGGTGATAGGTTGGACTTGATGACCCTAGAGGTCTTTCCCAACCTGCTTAATTCTGTGATTCTGTGACTCAACTTTTTCTTTATGCACTCACAGTGATGGGAAAAATATCTCCAAGTAACAGGAGTCCTAAAATGATCCATCCTTGCCCTTGAGTATTTTTTTCCTAAAAGGAGGGGGAAATAAAATGAGCAGATGCTAAGCAGCCAAGCAAGGAGGATTAAGGTGTGTCTGTGGGTGGTTATTGTCTTCTCCTTGGCAGCTGTGGATTCTCCAGGCTTTTTTCTTCTCTTTTTTTTATGTTTTATTTTATAGCTGTGCGTGAGACTTGCTTTGCTTTGTGCTTTTAATTATGAGATACTTCAGAGCTGAGTTGCCTCACTGAGTTTACAGGGGGGTTTCAGAAGTCTGTCCAGTCATTTGTCAGCTTTATTTATGTAAACTGAAACTGTTCCTGCTCTGAAACGCCACATGGAACACTCAGCTTTTCCTGGAAGTCTGCAGCTCTCATTGATAAATTCTGCAGGCCTTTTCACCACAGGACCTTGACATAGAAAGAGCATCTACTGCTGGTCTTGATGCTAGTCCAAGCTGGAGACACACCAGATGCCTCAGCAAATGCTGGCTCCTCAGTCTGGGACAAATGCAGCCCTGGCATCACAAGGGTCAGGCAGGGCTGAGCTGCCACCTTATAGAATCATAGATTGGTAAGGTTGGAAGGGACCTCAAAGATCATCCAGTTCCAATCCCCTNTGGAGTATCTGTCCTCATTATGGCTGCTTTATTAAAGTACGTCTGGAGGCTTCTCTCCTAGACCTCTGCACGTTCCAAGTGTCATGGTTGGAGGGGTTCCAGGTTATTTACCAGGTCTTGTAATGACAGTACGAGGAGGAATGGGTTTAAACTGGCAGAGGGGAGATTGAAACTGGATGTTAGGAAGAAGTTCTTTGCTGTGAGGGTGGTGAGATGCTGGCACAGGTTGCCCAGGGAGGCTGTGGAGCTCAGAATCACCCAATGTGATCGATCACATTGAGTGATTCTGTGCTCCACAGCCTTCCTGGGGGTGTTCAAGGCCAGGTTGGAGGAGGCCTTGAGTGATCTGTTCTAGTGGGAGGTGTCCCTGCCTATGGCAGAGGGTTGGAACTAGATGATCCTTGAGGTCCCTTCCAACCTAACCCATTCTATGAGCCAGCTCTGGGTTGGATGGGGCTGAGCAGCAGAACCTGTTCCAGGGGGCAGTGCTGGATGAAACCCCTCCTGCAATGGCAGCAGTAGTTTAAACAATGTGTTGAAACATCCATGGGGATAAAGAGTGAATCTCCTGCGAGTCTAAGCTGCAGTGCCTGGCACTCAGCACCGCTCCTGATGAGCTGTGCAGAGGTTTTTTTTCCTGCTCACATTTTGTTGCTGCGGAAGTTGTAAATATTTATAACCTACGACTTGGGAAATCATCTTTGCCAGCACAACGTGCAACTGAGAACTGAATTAATCTGATTGGGATGGGTTTAATCCAAAGTGCTGTTACTGGTTTGGTGGTTTGTTTTGTTTTTTTTTTTCCTCCTTGAGTTTGTGTACATTAGCCTACAAATTCTGGGAAACTGGCCTCTGTGCACGGCCAGGATGCTAGAAAAATACTGGCAAATCACATCTGCCTGTGACCTGGTGCCCTGCCTGTCAAAATGGTGGAAGGTCTCCCAATTACTTGCTAAGCTTATCTCTTTATGTTGCTTTTCCTTTGCTCTTTACATTTTTGGGTATCTGCCAAACCCAGCTAGGGCAAGCACAGGACACATCCAGCTTCCCCTGTCTGCACTGCCACTGAGGGATGTTGTGTGGGTCAAGGATACAGAAGCTGCTATGTGGAGTGAAGGGCCTTACCCCTTTCGGGGGACCCTCTGTGCTGGACACTCACTTGCCCTCCTCCGTATTCTGCTGGGAAAGTGCCTTCTCCTGTCCTTATTGACTAGCCTGAAAAACATAGAATCATAGAATCAGCCAGGTTGGAAGAGACCTCCAAGCTCACCCAGCCCTAGCCAATCAACCAGACCATGGCACTAAGTGCCCCATCCAGGCTTTGCTTGAACACCTCCAGGGACAGTGACTCCACCACATTCTTGGTGGTCCAAGGGGGCCACCACATTTTGGGCAATCAATAAATAGGCTTTGGCCACATGGCTTTGGGCTTTGGCTTTCGTTTTGCTTGGCCTGCTGAGCCCTTCCAGGTTATGCTCTGCTTTGCCGGCAACCACTCTCAAGATTCCACCAGAATTCCCTTCCAGTTTTGGGTACTGTCTGATACTGTTATGTCAGTAAATGTTCAGAGCCTCTCTCTGAAATTCTGTAAACAGATTCTATTGTGCCCTTCTGCCTTAGTAGCAGAAAGAAGCCTCTCAAGTTCCCTGATGGGCAAGAGGTATAATTGAAACTAAGAACCTCTTTCCAGTTTTAGTATTTGCATCTGCTGGTTATTCCTTACAGTGTCCCAGTTTTGACTGTTCCCTGTGTGTATAAATATCCAAACCCTGCATTTCAAACATTGTAAATAAGTTTTCTGATGAGCTTTAATGTTAATAAACAGTTTTCATAGTTGTTAACAATCTTTGCCTGGATATAAAAATTAATATAGATTATTAATTTTGCATCATTTGTAACAGTTCATGATGCTGGGGTGTCAGGGTGTAATGAGGACTTCTGGAGAGGTGAGAAGCAGGGCTGAGGTGAGTGGTTTGCCCTCCAGCTCTGCCAAATCTAAACACCTGGCTACTGGGTTACACTATGGCTTAGTGGACATTAAGCCTTCCTAGTGGTGCTTGTGTGGGGCAAGGTGACTCTGCTAGAGGCTGGGAGCAGTGACACTGCAGGACCAGGATAGTGTTTCCCCAGGTGTGTACTGGTGTTTTCCCAGCCCAGCTGTCCATCTGCAACAGCTTTTCCAGTGTGAAATACAGGGAAGTAGTTGTGCTGGCCAGGTGGAACTTTAGGCCAATGGCATCCTGGCTTGTATTAGGAATGCTGTGTCCAGCAGGAGCAGGGAGGGGATTGTCCCCTTGGACTGTGCTCTGCTGAGGCCACATCTCGAGTGTTGTGTTCAGTTTTGGGCACCTCATTACAGGAGAGATGGAGAGGTGCTGGAGCGAGTGCAGAGGAGGGCAACAAAAATGGATCTGGAGAATAAATCTTATGAAGAGCGACTGAAGGATCTGGGGCTGGTTAGTTTGAGGAAGAGGAGGCTGGGGGGAGACCTCATCGCTGTCTGCAGCTACCAGAAAGGACGTTGTGGAGAGGCTGCTGCTGGTCTCTTCTCACAGGTAAATAGATATAGAATCAGAGGGAATGGCCTCAAGCTGTGACTGGGTAGGTTTAGACTGGACATTGGGGGAAAAAAATTTCCCAGCAAGAGTGGTCAGGCATTGGAATGAGCTGCCCAGGCAGGTGGCTGAGTCCCCAACCCTGGATGTGTTTAAAAGTCTTTTGGATGTGGTGCTTGGGGATATGGTTTAGGGCTCACCTTGTAGGGATAACAGTTGGACTTGGTGATCCTGAGGGGCTTCTCCAACCTGAATGTTTCTGTGATTCTATGATCAGAGCCAAGCACAAACTGGGCTGTGTCCCACGGTGCTGCTGCACTATCACCCCATGTTTCAGACTGGAGAGGGGTTGGTGCTTCCTTCCAGCTCTGTTCTGAGCCACCAGAGTATTGGAGCTTTTCTTTTTAGTTCTTTCTTCTTCCTCAGCTGTCTGAGGATCACTCTGTCTTGCTCCTATTCTGATGAAAACAAACCAGAGGATTCCCATATGCTAAAGACACGTTCAGCCACCTCTGGCTTATCTGAAGAAGGGCAGAGTTTTGCAGAGGCAAGCAAGTGCTTTGTTTTATGCAATCTGCATGTAAAGAGTAGATGTGCCATTTGGTCAGCAGCTGACTCTGCTTGCAAACTGAAGGCTCTCTTTGACTTCCTAAGTTTTCAACTCCTGTGTGGCACCTTCAGAGAGTGACTTAGCAAAGAGAGCCTTTCCAGTAATGATAGTTTCATTATAAGGATAAAAATCAGTGTTTAAGTCACAGAACAGGACTAAACACATGGGGAGAATGTCAGCTGTTGGACTACATGGGTTATTTGGAAGCTGATGGATGGTTTTTCATAACATCTTTCATATTCTTCTGTAGGCTACAGGAGTGGAGAGCTATTGGCCTGTTGATTAAAATAGCAGGCATCTCCTGTATTGAACTTGGAATCAATTCATTTTGGTTTAATTGTTCTTCTTTTGGAAATGCCAGCGAGCAATCTGTGCAGAACATTCATTCAGAGAAGCTGGTGGGGTCCTTGCCAGGGCTCCAAAGTCAGAGCTGAGGTCTGAGGAGTGAACAAATGCAGGTTGTGCCTGCAAGGCATCCGTCACCCGGGCTCATGGTTTGGTTTGCCATTCCTTGCTTAGCTCAAACTTGCAACTGCCACAAAGCTTTGCAGCACGACTTGTGACAGTGCTGTGGGCAGGGAGAACAGGGAATATCCCAGCTTCTCAATTCCAGCCTGGGGGAGGCCATGCCCTCTGAGTGGGCTGCAGTCACTCGTAACCTGATAGTTATGAAGAAGCAAGGCAACATCTGCCTGCCTATACAGTAGTTGTATCTGGGGGAGGCGTGAGCACTGGGGGCTCTGGTTTCTGTTTGCTGAACACTGATACCTGTTGTTCATGGGAACCAGTTCTTACCTTTCAGCTGATACTGTTAATGCCTACTTCTTATATGTTTTTGTCAACTGGGGGACATCAAAGCTGCTCTGCCCAGGGAAAACAAGAGAGATAGCGAATAGCAATCGTTTCAAATTAGATCTTAATGTGGTGCAGATGTTGAGCTGTGCTTGCTAGAATTTCTTTGAAACTACAGATGGTCTGGTAATTCAGGGGCAGGAGAGGGGCTGGGAGGTTTTTTTGGGTTTCCTTTTCTCTCCTGTGCTATTTGCATGACATGTTAGATTAGGGCTGGATGTAAATGAAGAGGTAATGTTCCCTGCTCGGGTCTCTGGCCTTGCAGAAGCAGTGCATGTGTAAACGGTGCAGTTGGAACAGAGTTCATTAAGCTGCTTGGACTTACATATGATACATCCCCACGCTTTTCCTTTGGGCTGGAGATGGAGAGAGGAGAGCAGAGGGGCCAGGAAGTATGCAGAGATATCCCAAGTAGCTAGAAACCTTGGACTTGTTTTGCTCAAAAATGTGTGTACTGCAGTGGAGCTGGTGCAAATTGTCTCTTTAAGAATGCATATGGCTTTCTCTGGGCTCTTAAACTGGGGAAAATGTAAAATCTGCCTTCTCCCTCTGGTTCCTACGTTTTACTGCCCGCTGGGGTGAACCTCAATAAATAACTGGGAACAAGATCAAAGGCTCATCTTTAAAGGCCTGACTGTTCACAAATGCTGGTGCTCTCTAGAAGAGATGGTTGTGCACATCGGAGCACAGGGTTTGGTCTGAACGCAATGTGTGTGATAGATGTTAAGGCCTGCTTTAAAATATGGAACATTTTGGTGGCTTTTTGCTATCCCAGAGGTGCTGAACCTCAGAGCTTGGCTGAACTCGGCAGTGATTTGGGGCTCTGAGCACATTTGCAAGCCACACTCTCTGTACTTATCAGGGTAAGCGCTGAAGCCCTGAGGACTGTTTCGAAGCTATCTCAACACCTCGGTGAATAGAGAGATGTGGTCACTGGTGCCCCCGTCCTGTCCCGCTGGGTGCTCACAGCAGGTTTAGCTCCTCTGGTGACACTCCTGTTGCCTGCTGTGAACGAGAGATTTCCCTCATGATGAGGAGAATGGCAGCAGTGTTTGCACTGCAACACCTTGTGCAGTCTCTTGCCTCCGCGGTGAACTTTTCTGCTTGCAGGCTTGGCGTTAGCCTTGCTGGTAATGAATGTGAAATGAAGCCCTTGAAGTCCCTTTGATGTGGTCTTCTGCCTCTGTGTAGCTTTAAGCCTTTTAAATCTAAATAGATAAATACAGTACCTGAGGCTGTAAAAACAGTGGCATGATCAAACCTCTGGTAATAAGGTGACACTTTGTTAGCTCGAAATCAGTGTTAGGCTAAAACAACAAGGCAAATGAGATTCACTGTCTCAAAGCCATTTCCAGTTTGATAGGGGTTGAGGAAGACTTGGCATGGGTCATCTGCAGCACAGTGCCTGCCCATAATGGGAGGAGGAATGTACAAAGGGCACGTTTCTGATGATAATGGGTCAAGGTTTTTGGACCTGGGCTGGCCGTGGGTAAAATAAATGGGGTTCTGCACTGGCGTGGAGGTGGAGGCACCAAAACTGTCCTGTGTCATACACCTCTAGGAAACAGAGTTAATGGACTGCAGGTGGTACTTATGAGCTTTATAGGGCAGAATAAAACATTAATAACACAAGGCCTAGAAACAAAGTGAAATGCTGGGGTTGGGAAGGCACCTCCTGAAAAGCTTTGGCTCTTGTAATTAAGATGGAGCACTCTGAGATATTGTAATGAAACACTAATTCAAGGCAAAGATTTTATGTGGTGATGACATCCAGTTTACAACACTTGTTTTGACAGCAGTTTGCATCAAAGTGTCAATCTGCAGTTAAATGCTTCATTTCAAATGAGTATCTGGAGGAGCAGCTTTAGCCCACAAATGGGAAGAAGATCTTTAAGCAGTTCAAGGCAGAGGTTCTGCAGCTTCACGCAGCCTTTGCCTAATTTGGTTGGCTCTGAGAGGAACTTTGTGATCCGGTTGCACCATTTGTGTGGATGCAGTGGTGGCTGCAGAGAAACACTAGTCCAAGCAGCAATGTGTATGCTCAGTTTTTAATCTCTCTTTGTCTGGCATTAGGCATTCTTTACTGAATAAACTGTGTGAGCTGCAGTCTTGCACAGCTCCTCTTTTGAGGAAGGACAACAGGAATAGTATCTGATCTGTGCAAACATGGTGTCATCTCCAAATAAAGGTCCACATGTCCTCGGGATGTTGGGTAGGGGGCTGTGTTGTCCTGAATTGTGCAGAGGAAGAGGTGGGTGTAAGGATTCCCTGAGCCTCTGGTGGATACTCAGAGCTGGAGCTATTGGCCCCTTTGAAGCCACTCAAGGCACTTGGGCAGAGGACGCAGATGTGTGAGGAGTGCTTAGCCAAGATTTGCCTGGATTTTGAAGAGGAGAGCTCTAGCTGCACTCCAGTGTGCAGTGGCCATCTGTTATCATAAAGTTAGTAGCTATTAAACATCATTTATCCTCTCCTTTCTCCTTTGAGATAATTCTTGTGAGATTTTTCTCTAGCTTTTTGATTGCAGAGGACCAACAGGGTCTCGGCTCTGGCTAACAGATGCCTGACACCTTCAGATTGCAGATTAGAGTCTTTTTCAGGCCTGAAAGAATTATTAGGGTGGTTCAGTCTGTTTGATACCCCCCACTGCAGGATTTCTTCCAGAAGCCAGATTAAAACGTTTCATTTAAGAGAGGTATCTAGTCTGCAGGGTAAGACTAAGCAGTGGCAAGTCATCCATCAGGGGCTGTGCCAGGCAAGCAGCGATGGGCCCGCAGCAGAGGTTTCCTATGGGGGTTTGGAGCAGCACTCAGGCTTCACATTCCTGCTCAGAGCTTATCTGGCAAACTCAGACCACTGGAGCCTGCTGGATTGAGTGTGAGAGCTCACATGAACAGGTTTCTTCCTTACATGGCTGCACAGAAGCTGTTTTGCCATTTCTAGATGTGTATTTGGCCACCAAGCAGGGCAATAGAGCTGGGCTTTTGGGAACAGCCCAGGAACTGTTTCACAGTCCTGAAGCTCTGCTTGATCCATCCCTTTCTCATGCACACATCCTATCTGGACCCAAATAACTGCAAAAGTTTGCCTGGGAACAAAACATACCTGAAAGCATCTCTTTGTCCATTTCTATTGGCTTAATCTATGTCAGGGGCAGGTGGCCTCAAACTTTCTCACTTTCTTCATTAATCTTTTTGATCCTCTGTCCTAAACACCATTCTCTGGAGGGATTGTGTTGAGGCAGCTCATATAGAACCAAAGGAGCGTACAAGTGTCCCAGTTTGTGTTGGCAGCTGCTTTTGAGTCTCATGAGTGAAACGTGAGAAATTGCAGTGACATAAGCACCATACAGCACTGGTCAGTGTCATGGTGCCCGTGGGGGAGGAGCGCTGCAAGGGAGGGAGGTTTGAGGTGAGAAGAGAAAACATGAAGTCACCAAACCTGACTTCAGTGTTCTTCAGTGAAAGTTCGATCTACCCTTGGGGAAAGCAGAGCAATGCGAAGGGGAAAGGCTGCCTTGGTTGTTTATTGACAGATCAGCTGCGCCTGTGTTATCTCCTGGCTTTTAAATGTAAGACGTTTTATAGGGATTTGAAACATATCTGATCATAAGTGATAAACTCCAGCCTTAAGTGGGGCAGAAGTGGCTGATAATTCAGAGCAAGCAGAGGTGCTAAATGGCCTTGAGCTGTGTTTGAAAGGTGGCAATACTGACAGACAGGTTACATATCTATCTGCAGTCAGTGCCGCGGTCCAAGTTGCAGTGTCTGCTGACAAGGCTGGGTAAGCTTAAAAAAAATCAGGTGATGGTGAAGTACAACCATTATGTAGACATTAACTGTTAACGAGGTGTTTTCTGACTGGTGAAAAGCCGGAGAAAGAGGTTTAGTGACACAGGAATCTTTCCTCTGCGCTCTTTGCACAAAGAACTTTTCTCTATAGGGATTTCTGTCATCGGGGAGCTGAGATTTTCTTTTGTGTAAAGTTCTCAGAACCTTTTGTAAGCGACTGCTAAGGAGTTATTTAATGATTTTTTTCCTTCTTCTTCTTTGCTTTTGTTTCAAATAAATCTTCACGGGAGTGGTCTTTGGAGGCTTTTCTTGGTCTCCCTAGGTGACAGCAGCCCTGTGTCTGCGTCTCTCGTTTAGGTTTCTGCTTTCTTTCAGGCACTGGCATGTTGGCACGGGGAGTGGTTGGATTTTCAGAAGTGCTAAAACTTGGACCATCAACCATTGTAGGGGAGAGTAAGAAATGAAAGGCTCGAGTGGCTCCTTCACGCCCTCGCCATCGGGGGAAAGGGCGACCAGGAGCTGCAAGTCACCCTTTGGGAAGGGGAGAGGTTGGTGGCATGGGTCTGGGCAGCTGGTTGTGAAACAGCACCGCGCTTGGGTCACGTCTGCTGGCTGCTGGGGCTGCGTCTGTGCCAGGAGCCTCCCGGCGCAGATTGCATCGCCAGGCAGGGGACTGCCTCATTGTTGTGTTTGCTTTTAACTGCGGTGCAATTCGGAGGGATTGCGTTTGCTGCCCACAGGCATTCCCGGAGCCAGGAGTGCCAGCTGGGCCCACGGTCTGCCTTTCACTCCCCAGCTGCTCAGCTCTAGGCTGGGAGGAAACCAAGTTTTGGACTTTGGACACAACAAGTTGTGTTGGGTTCACTGCTGATCACAGGATGTCAGGGGTTGGAAGGGACCCAAAGAGATCATCGAGTCCAAGCCCCCTGCCAGAGCAGGACCAGACAATCTAGCTCAGGGCGCATAGGAACACATCCAGACNCCTCCCTTGATCTGATGTTGATCTGCCCTTGTGCCTGGCCTAGGCTCCAAGTTACAGGGAGGTAAAGCTGTGTTGCTCTCAAAACACAGCAAGCAGTGATTCTGCACAGCAGCAGTTATGATTACAGTAGGGAGAAGTTTTTTGTGCTGAGGTGGGTAAGACACTGGCACAGGGTGTCTAGACTGGTGGTAGAAGCCCCATCTGTGGAAATATTCAGGATCAGGCTGGACAGAGTTCTGGGTAACCTGATGAAGTTGAAAATGTCCCCACTGGCTGCAGAGGGGGTGGACTGGATGGCCTTTAAAGGTCCCTTCCAACTCAAGCCATTCTATGATTCTTAACAAGTCTGTGTACAGCAGCAGGATGGGCAGAATTTCTGTGGGTGTGACAGTGGTGCAGACAGGTGAGTGGCAACAAACTTTGTTGTCAGAATAAGACACATGCAAGGTGAAGATCTTGCTGGGTGTTATCAGCTGTGGTAGGTTTGCAAACTCTTCCTTGTTGGCCCTTGTTGTCTTAAAGAGATAATCACAACATCAGTTACAGAGTGAACAGAAGCAGTTAACCTGGGACAAGCTGAAGTCCAATGGTGTGTCAGAACTGGAAGAGCCTCTTTTCATGTCATCAGCCTTGGCAAGACAATTTTCTTGGCTGGTTGCTGGTTATTAAGCTGACTACAGCCTACACAGTGGCTGGTTAGCAGCCTGGGGCTTGCGTGACACCCCAGAACTGTTTCTGGCAATTCAAATCATTAACACTATTACAAAACGAACAAACCAAATCCTGAATCTCCATGCCAGGAGTGGTTGAGGATATTTTATTTAGTTATTTGAAGACTTACATGCTAGAAACTTAAGTGTGCATGTGCAGCCCAGACAGCAACTGAGTCCTGGGCTGCAGCAAGAGCAGCGTGGCCAGCAGGGCAAGGGAGGGGATTCNTGGAGCTTTACCTATTTTGCCCACTGAACATAACCCATTTAATTTTCTTCCTGGATTCCAAGCTCTGGTGAGGGGAAGGTGTAAATGAAGGAAGTATCTTGTCTGGTCTAGGATAAAATAGCTGCAAAGAATCTTAGGGATCTAAACGCACCTATGTGTCTGCTGATGTGGCTCTGGAGTGAGTAAGTTTCAGAGGTCTTTCTCTGCAGCTGGAAGAAGCTCAGTTTGTCCATGGGTGCCACCCTCCATATATATAGCACCATGCAGTTGTCCTCCAGGTCTCTTTGCCATCCTTCATCGTTGTGGTCCATTTCCATATCACAGCTTTCCTTCCTCTTCACTGTGCTGGAGGAAGCCATCGTTCTGCTCCCTCGTACTTTGTACAGTGATGAGCATGGGCCTGTGGCCACCAGCTCTTTCTCCCTTGGTTTCTGTCCTCCTTTGAATGCTCACCAGGCTTCAGACAAGCCAGCCCTCCGTGCAGGCGCTCGGGGGGGGCTCAAGTGCCATGAGGCAGAGAAACAGCACAAGTTGTTCTTGTCCTTGTTTTAATCCCTATGCCAGGGATGGCAAAAATTTTTCCCTTTTGCCTTCAAGTCAAGATTCCAGTCTTTTCCTAAACTAGAGTTTGGAGTTATTTGGCATTTCCTGTCCTTGCCTGCCTGCTGGGTTAAAAGATGGAAAATTGTGTGCTGTGATTTTGATGTGGGCAACACTGAAAACTGGTTTGATCTGTGCAGCCTGCATGAACGCTCTGCTGCAAAGGAGGCTCCTCGCAGCCCTTAGTGGTGACTGTTGGTCTGCATCTGGAGAAGGCTGCTGGTTTAGGGCATGTGTCTGCTGCTGGCAGCTCAGGCTCCAGCTCCCAAAGGCAATCCTTCAGTTTAGTCTCACTGCCCCTGTGGTTTGGCTCCGTCCCACAGAGCAAATGGGTGAAGTGATGCCTTGATGGTATCCTGCATTTCTTGGTGCTGCAGCATGAAGGGAATGTCCTCTGTATCTCTCTTCTTGAAGAAAAGGCTTAAAGGAAAAGAACAGGAAGAAAATCCTGATTTTTTTCAGCTGAATAGGAGTCAGGGAAATGGTGAAAAGGGATGGGACATTCTTAGTGCCTCCTATTTAACTGGAGAAACTTGATCAGGACCTCTCTACCTCCCTTTCTATTCTCCTGTGACACTTCCACACCTTTCCCCTGGTGCTTCTCTGTGCTCCCAAACTGTACTCCTTTCTTCCAAACTGTACTCCTTTCTTCCAGCACCCAGAGAATGACAATCACAGCTGTTCTCCCCCACTGCAGCCTGATGGACTGAAGCCTACAGGGAGCTGCTAAACTGCTTCCACCGTGGTAGTATCTAGCCAAGCATCTGTGTGGGTTGGCCTCTCTAAGACCAGCCTCTCACTCAGCCCCTGGAGGTTTGCTGAAGCATCATCAATTCTAGCTTTGGAGATGACCAAGATCTTTCTCTTCTGAAGTGCACTGGTACTGCAGCCACCCTTGAACTCTGCCTCTCAGGGCTGTGATCTGAGCAGCCTTTTCTTCATCCTGTTTCATTGGGTTCTTGTACAGGTTTTTTTTTTTAGAAGAAAAAGGACCCCCAAGAAAAGCCCTGGAGAACGTAGCTTTGTCACAGTGACTGGTTTATGTGATTGCTTCAGATTATAGGAAGAAAGTCCTGTGCTGTGGATCAGTGCTTCTCACTGCAATTGTTACTGTATACTTGCAGTGCTGCTGTGTATAAATTCCATCTTCTGAGGGTTTTCGGACTTTTAGTTCCGATGAAGTCACAGTATCACAGTACAGCAAGGTTGGAAGAGACCTCAAAGATCATCAAGTCATAATGTTCATCTATTTTTTGCATTCACTAGGAATCAACAGCTCCTTGGAGGGAGGTAGAACTGCAAGAGAAATTTGAACCATGTAGACATTGAAAGCTGTGGTTGAGGTGTGTGTCCCTGTCATAGAATTATAGAGTCATAGAATCACAAAATTGTCAGGGCTGGAAGGGACCTCAAGGATCACCTAGCTCCAGCCCCCCTGCCATGGGCAAGGACACCTCACACTCAATCGGGTTGCTCAGAGCCACATCCAGTCTAGCCTTGAAGACCTCCAGGGATGAGGCTTCCACCACCTTCCTGGGCAACCTGTTCCAGTGTCTCAGCACCCTCACGGTGAAGAATGGTGTAACCTCCTAGCTTTCCTGGACACCCACCAGCAGCATGGACATGAGCTGGGAGTTCATTTCTCCTGCACTGGATTTCCTGATCCAGCTTGCTTTTGGCTGTGCCATGACATGAGCGTTGCAGGGCAGAATTAGTCTATCTTGCCTATTGAATGAGTTTTTGCATACTTCAACTTTAGCTCATCAAAGGAGGTCTTTGAGTTTTAACAATGGGATTGATGATTGCAAAATCTTTACATTGTGGCCTTCCCCTGCAGCTCAGGTGTGTCTTTGAAATGTTTTTGAGTCATTCAGCCCCTCATTGCATTCAGGTCTTTGGCTGTGGGGATGGGAATGTTCTCTGGTGGAAAGTGACTCTTTTATGCAATGCTCAGCTTCCAGGAACTGCTGCTTGGTGGGAAAATGCTCATTCTAGCATAAGACTTAGAAAAACAGTAACTCTTGCTAACATGAAGTGAAAACACTGTTAGTGCTTGACTAGGCCTACACAGCTCCTTCCTAGGGGTACTGCTGCTGATCCCCTGGAGCTGCTGAGCTGACAAGATGTCAGTGGTGGGGTGGCAGCTTTGGTTTTAAGCACATGGGATGACTTTCCTCATGCTTTGTGCTCATGGGAAAAACTTTTTTTTCTTTTTTTCCAGCCTACATCTACAGCTTTTAAAGAACTGGGTCTGAGCTGGCTGGGATGCCTTCTAACACCACAGCCACTGCAGAGAATAGAGCTGTGTTTTTGTTCCTTACCCGTAGCGTGCTCGCGCCTTTCCCTGGCTGCAGGAGTCCTGCTCTGTGGGTCTGGCTCATGTGTTTGTGGGATTTTTCACTTGCAGTGGTACATTTTAACTGCAACAGAAAGCATTTGAGTGGCTTCCCTAATGAATAGGAGGAGGAAAAGAAGTTTGCACACAAAGCCATCCTGTACCCTTTTGGATGGGGAGAGAGTAGGATGGAGGCTGTGAGTTGTGCTGCTCCTCGCCCCTTAGAGCAGAGGGGAGGGAGCTGCTCGCCCTCTGCCAGCCTCCAGCTGATGCTGCCTCTGGGGCTTGTTGTTTCTCTGTTCAGTTTTGTACATGAACTGACAGACACCAGCTCAAAGGCCCTCAGCACCTCTTCCTTTTCTTTTGCTGCTTTTTTCTTGGTTTGTTTGGGTTGGTTTGGTTTGGTTTTGTTTTGTTTGTTTGGGGGGAGGGGGGTGGTGGTTTGTGTTTTGCTTAGTTTTCTTTTTTTCTTCTCTTTATGAAGCTGCCTCCCAGGGAGCCTGAGCCACAGGCTGGGGGTTTCCAGGGAGCATGGAGAGGCAGGCACAGCCTTGGGAATATTTTTTTTTTTAATTTGACCCCTGTCCTGCTGCTTTCTCAAGCCAACTATCGCCAAAGTCAGGAAACGAAGGGGCTGAGAGGTCAGAGGTGCCTGGGGAGTGCTAAGAGCTAGCCTGCCTAAGCCTGTGGTGACTCTCCAGGCTTGCACACAAAAGCAGAAGACACTGCTTTATGCTTAGAAGGCTTTCAAGCTTGGTTTTGTTCATAGCCAAGCCACAAAAATAAACCTGCAGCCATTCCAAGAGGGGAATGTCACTTGGTGTTGACCTGGATGCTGTAGCTGGAGCGTGGTGTTGTGTTTTGGGCAGAAGCAGTGTGGATGCTGCAGGAAATAAAGGGCACAGCTCGTTAAAAGCCTGTAGGAATCACCTTTGTAGCTCTGTCCTTGTTGTTGGTTTAATTTGCTCATCGACTGAGATGGGCAAAATTGAGGCCCCAGAACTTGATTCTCAACCTCTGTGTTCCTTGTAGTCTCCTGGTGGTATTTGGTGTATGAGAGGATATTTTTAAACACTTTGCCAAAACATTCCATTCAATTTTTCCAGAGTTGAGCACACAGCTCACAGCATCACTGGAGATGGTTTCTGAGCAGCCTCTCGAAGTTAATCAGAGCATGACTGAAGGAAAATGGAAGTGACTTTCCTCAGTCTGAGCCTCAGTTTAAGCTAAGCCTTGTGCCAGCGAGTGATGTCCTGTCCAAGTTAAATGAGGTTGTGGGCAAGGGAAATGGGAATGATGTGCAGTGCCTGGGGCCAGGATGGATGATTGGGAAAGGGCAAGAGCAGAACAGGAATGGCTGCTTTCTTTAACAGCCCTCCACTCCTGATAGGCCACATCCAGCAGCCCATCTGTGTCCTCCTCAGCTGCACATAGTGTTTGCAGCTGTGTCTTCCAGCTGTTTGTCCTCTCCACACATAACCAACCAGAAGGGTTGGCAAAAGACCCTTCCCAGGTTAAATGCCTGTGCCCTTGTGCCTTTTTGGCTGGCTGCCTGTTCTTTGGCTATTTGGCATCCGTGGATGTTCAGTTTAAGGGTAGGCAGAGAAAAGGGATGAGCTTCTGGCAGGGCCAGAGATGACCTTTCTGACTTGCTGCAGCTGTTTGGCTCCCAGGAGGTAGCAGGAGCCACTCAGTCATCCTCACCTCACAGGGTAAAAAAATGTCCTAAGGAAAGGGCTTTTGCTTTTTCAGAATAAGTCTTTGCAAACAGTAATTGTTTATTTTGCACCCCTGCTCCCCTGTCCTGGTGCAGGGTGGGTGCTGTGTGCCCTGTGGGTGCTGACAGATTGAAGCCTGGAGTGTTTTACCTTGGGAGGATGTTTTTCTCCCAGTGATAACAAAGCTTTGTTACCAGATGCTGGATGATTTTGCAAGAACTACCAGAGAAACCCTCAACATTTGGAAAGAAGTCTTTCATTTTTTGCATTGCCTCCTCATGAGTTTAACAACAGGGAAGCAAATTCTTGGGCTTTTTTAATTAGAATTTTGTTCAGCACTCCTTTATGACTAATAGATTGGATACCTGTGGCTTACACCACTTAGTTCCACATATTTTTCTGTCTTGAAACCTCACAAGCATCTTGATTTTTGCAACTTTGTTCCTTTCTTTTACCTTCTCTTAAGATTTTTGTATTCTGTGCCTGAAAGAAAAAAAAAGGGGGGGGGGGGGGAGAATAAATCTGTGGATGTGTAGTGTGGGGGGTTGGAGCATTGCTCACAGCAGACATTTGTAAACCATTAGCTTCAGAGTTAATGAGAAGAGTTTTGGCAACCCTGTCAAATTGGCCATTCCTTTATCTTGGAGCAAGACTTTCCAAGTCATAAGCAGACCAACTCCCATTGGCTTTTTTGGAAGAGTGAAGGTGGGTTTCTGCCTTATACAGCATTGTCTTAATGGGATGCAACTTTTTGACCTCTGAAGTTTATGTGGATTCAACTGGAATTGTATGAGGGGTTTATTGTTTAATTACAGAGTCTCAAGGTGGGGGGAGGGGGTGTTAAAAATGGCTGGTGTTCCTTTAGTATTCCTGAAGATGGCCTTGTACTGAGTGCTAAAGGTCACAGATCGTGTGTAAACTGCTCTGTGGCCTTAAAAGGAGTAGGAAAGGTGCCTTCTTCCATCTGTGTGGTGGTATCTGTAGCTCCTGGGGGAACAAACCACATTTGGGATGCTTTGCTGGCTTTGTTGCTGCATTTTCTCAGCACACTTCTCATAGAATCATAAGATGATCTGGGTTGGAAGGGACCTCTAAAGGTCATCCAGTCCCACCCCCTCTGCATTCAGCAGGAGCATCCTCAACCAGATCAGGTTGCCCTAAGCCCTGTTGAGCCTCACCTTGAATGTCTCCAGGGATATGGCCCCAACCATCTCTGAGCAACCTGTTGCAGTGTTCCACTACCCTCATGGTGCAGAACTTGTTCCTAACATCCAATATAAATCTGCTCTGCTCTAGTTTGAAGCCATTGCCCCTTGTCTATCACTACAGGCCTTTGTACACAGTCTCTCTCCATTCTTCTTGTAGCCCCCTTCAGGTTCTGGAAGGTTGTTATTAGGACTCCCTAATTCCTCTCCTCCTGCTGCAGTTGAAAATATGCTGTTGCAGGAGCTGCTGCATGCAGGTTGCTCTCATCATGTGCCTTTGGAGCAGGAGGAGGTGAAGGTGCTGCAGCCAAAATCCTGGAGTCTCCTTGGAGTCATTGTCCTTGCATGGCCTTGGCCATTCATGCCAGGAGCATGGGCTGGGACCTGTCATTGTGATGGTTCCTTTCTGTCCTTGACTGCTGGAAGAGCATGCTCCAGTGCCTTAAGTGCCAGGGAAGACTTAACATGGACTTAGAGTGCTTGTTCTCTTTAATGACATGGCCTGCTGCACACTGGCAGCTTGACTGATACCTTGTGCACTGCATGTACCATCCATGGCCTGCCAGACAGCAGCAGCTTGCAGCAGTTAGCTTCATGAGCCACACTTGCTGGTTGATGAGGCACTTGGGTCTTCTTTTGTATATTCTTAATTTTAGGGAGTCACTTTCTTGCCAGATTACTTCCAGCTCTTACAGGTTTCCTTGCCAAGGAATGTGTGAATGTGGAGCCTTTCAGTGCTGGCATGGCTCCTTTGACCCTATAGATCTCTGAACATGAGCCAGCAGTGTGCCCAGGTGGGCAAGAAGACCATTGGCATCCTGGCCTGGATTAGGAACAGTGTGGCCAGCAGGACCAGGGCAGTCCTTCTGCCCCTGTGCTCAGCACTGCTCAGGCCACACCTTGAGTGCTGTGTCCAGTTCTGGGCCCCTCAATTCAAGAGAGATGTTGAGGGGCTGGAAGGTGTCCAGAGAAGGGCAGCAAGGCTGGTGAGGGGCCTGGAGCACAGCCCTGTGAGGAGAGCTGGGGGTGTGCAGCCTGCAGAAGAGGAGGCTCAGGGCAGACCTCATTGCTCTCTACAGCTACCTGAAAGGAGGTTGTAGCCAGCTGGGGTTGGTTGCCTTGTCTCAGGCAGCCAGGGACAGAACAAGAGGACACAGCCTCAAGCTGTGCCAGGGCAGGTTCAGGCTGGATGTTAGGAAGAAATTCTTCTTGGAAAGAGTGATTGGCATTGGAATGGGCTTCCTGGGGAGTTGGTGGAGTCCCCATCCCTGGAGATGTTTAAGAGGAGTCTGCATGAGGCACTAAAGTGCCATGGGTTAGTTAATGAGAAGGGTTAGGTGGTAGGTTGGACTCGATAGTCTCAGAGGTCTTTTCCAACCTGATTAATTCTGTGATCTCTGGAGCACAGTTTCACACAGAAGTTTGTAACTGGTTGTCAGCATTTGCAAATGTTTGTATTTAGAAAGGAATAGGCTCACTTGTCAGCTGTGGAGTTGTAAAATGGTCTCAGAGCAAACACATTTCTGCACCTCAGCTGGTGTTGCAACTTTGCAGAAAAACAAATGATCTTCATCAAAAATAACACAGAGCTGCTGCCAGCTCTCACATTGCTCAATTCTCACACTCTTTCCAACAAGCACCTTCATGCTTGGGAGGAGCTGCATGTAGGCATCTGCAAAGCCATCTCAATCCCATCCTCATTCCCACTCATAAATATCTCTGTAGTTATCAAGGATTATAAAAGTGAAAATAAAAGGGCTTGGCTGCCAGGACTTTGATACTGTGTTGATGGTTAGGGGGGTTTGTGCTTTTGTCTTAGTTTGGTTGGGCTGTTACCTGGTTCTTGTGCATGACTGGGATGAGCTAACACAGTCATGCCAAAGAATGCAAGTGCTGCTAATAAGGGTAAAATTTGCCTGGTAGGGCTGTAAGCTGTTTAGTTGCCAAAGAGAAGAATGACAGAATTGTGAGGGTTGGAGGGGACCTCAAAGGATCATCCAATTCCAACTCCACTGCCAAGGGCAGGGACACTTCACATCAGATCAGGTTGTCCAGAGCCACATCCAGCCTGGGCTTCAAAACATCCAGGGATGAGGCTTCCACCACCTCTCTGGGCAACCTGTGCCAGCATCTCACCGCCCTCATGGTGAAGAACTCCTTTCTAATGTCTACTCTAAATCTCCCCTCCTCTAGATTGGATGCATTCCCACCAGTCCTATCGCTGCCCAACACCTTAAAAAGTCCCTCAGCAGCTTTCTTTTAGCTCCCTTTAGGTATTGGAAGGTCACAGAAAAGGCTCTGAGGAGACCTTATTTCTGCAGCCTGAACAACCCCAGCTCCCTCAGCCTGTCCTCACAGGACAGGAGCTCCCTCTGGCACACTGCTGCTCTTCTGGACCCTTCCCCTTTGCTAAAGTTGCCCTCTCATGAGGCTATTGCTGGCTGAAGTGTGAGCAGTCATTCCTGAAGGGTCAGAGAGGAAACAGTTTGTCTGCTTTGAGTCCAGTGATACTTCCTTGTCTTCAATTGATCTCTCTGTGCTGGATGCCAGAACAGCTTTTTAAGAATGGAACAAGCAGCCAGGACTCTAGAAGATGTTTGAAGTGTCTGCAATATAATCTGTGTGGTTGATGGTCTTAGTAGTAGTTTTCTAAAGTAGCTAGAAGTCAATGGAGGGGTCATTGGAGAGGAGGAGACTAAGGGGGGACCTCATTCATGTTTATAAATATGTATGGGGTGAGAGCCAGGAGGCTGCAGCCAGGCTCTGCTGGGTGAGGCCCAGTGACAGGACAAGGAGCACTGGGTGGAAGCTGAGGTTCCATGTGAAGCTGAGGAGGATTTTTTTCCCTGTGAGGCTGACAGAGCACTGGCACAGGCTGCCCAGGGGGGTTGTGGAGTCTTCCTCTCTGGAGATATTCAAGACCCGTCTGGATGCGTTCCAGTGTGATCTGCTCTGGGTGATCTGCTCTGGCAGCGGGGCTGGACCAGATGAGCTTTTGAGGTCCCTTCCAGCCCCTGACATTCTGTGATTCTGTGATTTATACATGCATAGGGAGGAGGAGTTGAGAGGATGAACACAGGAGAACAATACAATATGTTACAATAAAAATAAGCAAAGCCCTTCTCATGGGCTCTTGGATTCTGGACAGGGTTTGATGGGCAGTGGAGGCTTGCAGCTGTCATTCATTCTCCAGCCTCTTGATGTGACAGCTTCATAACCTGGGAGGTCTTCAAATACAAGCAGCAGATCAAAAGCAGGAGAGGAATTCAAGCTCTGGGCTTGACTCTTGCCCATTAGGTTATGTTACTCGTTTTAGTCTCTTTTCTTTCATGTGTGTGCTGCTAGCAGCACAGCCTCTTTCTGTGCAGTCTGCAGATGTAAATGCAAGGCTGGATGCTAACAACCCTAACTAAAAGGCTCTGGCTGTGATTTATGGCAGCCACTCATGGCAGTGAAACCTTATCTCCAGAGTGAGCCCACTGGTATGAGGGCCATGCAGGGTGCTTCTGCCCCACAACAGGTGGTCACATATTAGAGGGGGGCTCCAGATCTCCTGTGCCCCGTGCTTTGTGCAGGGTGAAACTGCATGTTCAGCTGTTGGCTGCCTTTGATGGCCATGCCTGCTTGCACAGGAACAGTGGCTGGGGCTGCAGAGGCAGGCTAGTTCTGCTCCTGCAGCTGAACTGGCAGGTTTCATTTCTGCACTCCCAAACAGATTTTATTTTGATGCAGGTTGTCAGAATCACAGAATTAACCAGGTTGGGAAAGACCTCTGAGATCACTGAGTCCAACTTATCACCCAACCCTTCTAATGAGCTAAGCCATGGCACTGAGTGCCTCATCCAGCCTCCAAGAGCAGCAGCTCTTTTCCTCTGCAGGCAGGACAGAGGGATGGATGGCTCTGCTGTAAGCTATCCTTGGGTTTATGTGCAGTCCCCTAATCTAAAAGGGTTAATGAAATTTGCTAGTGTTGTGCAGCAGAAATCTTACTTTGACCAGCAGCATCAAACACCAGAACATTTCTATTCTGCAGCAAACTTCAAAGGGGGAGAAGCAGAAGAACGAGGCTAGGAAGAAGATAAAAACAAACACGCTGACTACCCAGGATGCTGTAAAACCTTTATTGCTTTTTTCTTGGGAAGACCTTCATAATTCTACCAGACCTGAACTCAAAGCAATAAAATCTTTAAAGGAATCTGTACCATCATATGTTCTCTCTATACTTGAGTTTCATAAGCAGTGTAAACATGGAATTTTACCAGGCTCTAGTCCCAGAGGGAAGCTCTTACATACACAAATAAGAGCAAGGATATTAGTCCTTTTCCCAATTTTTTTCCCCCCCTTGCATGTTGTTTACCATTTAGATTTCATGGAGTCATATATTTTCTTGATTATTATCCAAAGGGAAACCACAGTAATTAGGGAGGTTTTGGTGTATACACTAACATCCTAGCATGTCTCCATAAAAGAGAAAAGGATCATGCTATGACCTGGGGACTTGGGGTCAAATAGTGTTGTAAACCTCCATCCTCTCTTGGAGCTGTGCTCTTCGTGGCTGTATCAAAGTAGCACACTGGGATGTTGCTGTGGGCAAGTTCTGACTCTTGTGTCTCCACACTGGGATGTTGCTGTGGGGAAGTTCTGA
>WBNM01002647.1:37105-74324 GCA_013399055.1 Ramphastos sulfuratus
CTGGGATGTTGCTGTGGGGAAGTTCTGAGTCCTGTGTCTCCAGTCTGGGATGTTGCTGTGGGGAAGTTCTGACTCTTGTGTCTCCACACTGGGATGTTGCTGTGGGCAAGTTCTGAGTCCTGTGTCTCCAGTCTGGGACGTTGCTGTGGGGAAGTTCTGAGTCCTGTGTCTCCACACTGGGATGTTAGCAGGACATCAGAGTGCCCTTAGTTCTCTGAATATTAGGGAGTCTGTAGAAGGTGTTCTTGAAAAGGGAAAAAAGGGCAGAGGCACTGAGCTGTGTGTTTATTCTCTTAGGACTCTGTTTCCAATTGTGAATGTGATCCAGGTCTATGGTTTAATGTCCTTTGCAAGTGTTCATGTGTGAGGTTCTGTGGCTGGAATATTGTTGCTCTGAAGTGTGCTTTTGTGTCCACATAGAGATAGGAGGTCTGAGGACTCATGTAGAAAATGAGCTGCTTTTGCTTCTTGTGATGGTGAACTGTGAGCAGTGGAGGTTAGAGACCCCTGTTTAGTGTAATCCTGTGATGTCAAGTGGAGAAATGCTGTGGTTTGGAGGAAGGAACAAGGAGGGACAGTCTGAAGTTGTGCCAGGGGAGGTATAGGCTGGATATTAGGAGGAATTGGTTCTTCCCAGAGAGAGTGATTCTGGAGGTGTCCAAGAAAAGACTGGATGAGGCATTTGGTGCCATGGTCTGGTTGATTGGCTAGGGCTGGGTGATAGGTTGGGCTGGATGAGCTCGGAGGTCTCTTCCAACCTGGTTGATTCTATGCTTCTGAGTGTGGCCTTCTTGAAAATGAGGGAAAAGAGACTCAGACTTCTTGGAGAATCTGTTAGCACAGAATTGTTTTGGCTGGAAAAGACCTCTAAAATGGAGTCCAGCCATCAACCTAACACCATCACAGCCATGAAACCATGTCCCCAGGTACCAAGCACCTCCTGGGATGGTGATTCCACCAGCTCCCTGGGCAGCCTGTTCCAGTGCCTGAGCAGCTGAGTGTAATGCAGGCACTTTTGGAAAAGACACACAGAGAACTTAAGCAGAGTAGGTGATCTGCTCTGGCAGGGAGGCTCTTTCAAGGTCCCTTCCAGCCCCTACATTCTGTGATTCTATGAACTTGGTTTATCATGGTGTACAAGCACTTCTCACTATCTATTTGTTGTCTTCTGAAAACTGAAGATTGACATTTTCTCAGTTTTGTAACACATGCAAGTGCACATTTTTGGCTAGAACTGTTGTGGCCAAAACTAGTTGCAAATTCTTTTATGTTTACGGATTGAGGAGGGACCTTTAGCAGAGAGAACTTTCAACAGCTCTCCCAAGGGAGATAAATTATTTCATTTGTGCTTTTTAAAAACATAATTCTCTGAAATGCATGGTTCTGATCAATCTTTGTCCCTCCTTAATGAGCCTCCTTCAAACTTCTTAAGATATAGCTGTCATAGCAGCTTGAAAGGTGTGTGTGGGGGTGCTTGACTAAGTGCTTCCTGTAAGATCAGAACCAGCCTGTGGGACGCATCTGTTGTGAGCTCTCCGGGGAGCTTTCCTTGAGGTCAGATCTGAACATGTGTTGTGAAGAACTTGGGTGTGGTTGGGTTGGGGTTTTGCTCTGCTACGTGGGGTTTTGGGGGTGTTTTTTCTCCTAATGACGAGATACATGTGGTGCATCCATGTTGTAATTTCCCAGCAGCTGCTGGAGTGCCAGGCGATAAAATGACAGACGAAATGTGGTGCAGATCAAGTCATGCATGTGGGAGAAGAGTCAGCAATTAGTGGGGAAGGCAAGAGACATTGAGGCCTCACCTACATCTTGAAGCAGTATGTGTGTCTTCTCCCTTCTCCAGAAGGAGACAGACCACCTCCAAAGTGCACGCAGGAGGGGGAAAAAGATGGGGAAAACTATGGGACGGCAGCACTTAAATATGACTGTTCTTGCTTGTTTCCCAAGTACCTGCCCAAAAGCAAGGAGAGCTCCTTGGCTGCCTAGGTTGGGGTGATTGGGTTTTCAGGCAGGACAGAGTGCAAACACAGTTCACCCCAGTGCAAGCCCTGCTGTTGTTTCCTGCCCCCAGCAAAAAGTCAGGAGAGGTGGTGGAAGTGCACAGGAGAGGAGGTGATCCTCAGCCTGGAAAAGCATGCTCCTGATCCTCACCACTGGACACAAGTTGGTAATAAGGAGGAGAGTCACCCCACACACATTCATTCGTGTTTCAGCTTCTTACTGATGTCATATTTGTCAGCAAAACTAATGAGCAGAATCACAGAACGTTGCCTTCTGCCTTTTCCCTCCAGCAGGATGCTTGGAAGGCTCATTCCCAGCACTCCTTTTGGAGTCTAAGTCCTGTTCATGCCCATATATGCAGTCCTCAATCCTGTTCATGCCCATACATGCAGTCTTCAGTCCTGTTCATGCCCATACATGCAGTCTTCAGTCCTGTTCATGCTCATACATGCAGTCTTCAGTCCTGTTCATGCCCATACATGCAGTCTTCAGTCCTGTTCATGCCCATACATGCAGTCCTCAATCCTGTTCATGCTCATACATGCAGTCTTCAGTCCTGTTCATGCCCATACATGCAGTCTTCAGTCCTGTTCATGCCCATACATGCAGTTCTCAATCCTGTTCATGCCCATACATGCAGTTCTCAATCCTGTTCATGCCCATACATGCAGTCTTCAGTCCTGTTCATACCCATACATGCAGTTTTAACCCAACAGAGAGAGAACTGGATTCCTGGATTGGCAGACCAGTTGGTATGGTGGCAAGGTGAGCACCAAGTTGTGGAGGAGCTTAAAGCAAGCACCTTGCTTTTGCTCAGCAGCCTTGGAACAGCAGCTGGCCTTCAGCAAAACCTTCTGTCATCAGGCTTTTGAGGCTGTGCCTTTGGGTATTCACTCAGTCTTCTCTTTCAGTTAAAATACCCCAAGAGTAATGTTCTGATTAGAACAAACCTTTCTTTTTTTTTTCCTGATTCCATAGGCTGAGTTCTGTTGAAGCTTTTTTTTTTTTTGCATGGTTGTACATCCCAAACCATTCAAATGTTTAGAGTCTTTTGTTGATCTCACCAGAGCTCCAGCTGAGTCTGAAGTTACATGAGAGAAAAGACTTCTTGTTAGGCTTGTTGACTTTTTGCTTGATTTTCTCTAGAGAAAAAAAGCCATCAGCTGTCAAGTTTAGGTAGCTGCAGATGAGATTTCCTGCCCTTAGCAGAGCATCCTGTAGCTGGACAAATGGCTGTGGCTTATGCTGGCCCAGGAACTCATCTTGCATGTCTGTGAAGTCTTGTCAGCTCAAAATAAAGGAGGAACTTCCAAATGTTAGAACCACATGTGTAAGGTACCTGGAGACATTTAAGAGTCTTCAGATCCTTGACAACTTGTGTGAATATTGGGAGGGGAAAATAAACAACACCCAAGCTGTTTGTAAGTATCTGTATGTCAATCACAGGCTCCAAGTCATTTGCTTGTGCATGGTTTGCTGGGATTGCTCATTAACAAGAAAATGCCTTTGGCCCTTTTGTGTGCTACATTAATCTTTGTAGCTGCTGCTGCTACCCAATTAAGCAGGCCAGAGACGGGCAGAGGCTCTGCTGAATTCATCTGCCTGAGTGTATGTGCTGCTGAATGCCAAACTGGACCCATTATCCGGACCCAGTTAAAAGTCTGTGGTGAGCAGGCAGCTCCTCTGAGGACAGCAGAGATCTCTGGAGGCTGACATCAGGAGGAAATGGGTTGTGACTAACCCTTTCCTTTGACTGCAGGGCCACAAAGATGCTCAGAGNGAGATTGTGATGACCAGCTTCAAAGGAAAACCTTACCTGGAAGGCAAGTGAAGGCAGGTGAGAGAAATCCCACTCTCAAATCCTTATCAAACATGCTGGAATAATTTGGCTTTGGTTTGAGGCTTTCCCTCGTAGCGCAGAGCCAAGAACATTGAACTATCTTCAATTGAAGCATGAGTTGATTTTTTTATAACTTCTCTCTTACAGAAACATGTGAACACATTTCATAACTTCCTTGACAGTTGTGTGCATCCTTCTATGCAGATATCCAGGCTGGCTGAGTTACTTCACGCTGGAGTGCTGTGTAAATGCAAAGTATCAAGGCTATAGCCCTACGATTAATAAAGGCCTTTTATTAAATAAATGCTGATTCTTGCCAAAATTCCAGAGAGACTTGTGGTAGAGCATGTGTACTTAACAGGTCAGAATGTGAAAGTAATAACACACATCCTCAAATAGAAAACACATGTATTTGTTTTTAAACTTGGATATATTATTTTAAATTCTTAATACCCTCACCCTTCTTTGATTAAAGGGCCATAGACTAAGTGGGGTTTTGTAAGAGATTTTCTAACAGATGTTCACTGCTGAGAACATTTCAAACTGAAGACAGAACAGATGAAAATGTGTAGAAGGAAATATAATATAATATTGATCTTTAGGCTTGGAAGGCTGTGGGAAATCACAAGCGTGGCTCTCCTCCTCCTACCAGCCGGCGCTTCGCACTGACTGGGAGGTTGCAGAGCTCTGTGTACAGCAGCAGCCGGGGGAAGAAATGCCATGGGGGGAAAAAGTGGTTTGAGTGTTAAACAACACTCTGCTCAAACAGAGGAACCCTCCTTTAAGGAGGCTGCATGAGGCATTTAGTGCCATGGGTTAGCTAATGAGAAGGGTTAGGTGATAGGTTGGGCTCGATGGTCCTGGAGGTCTCTTCCAACCTGGTTAATTGTGTGATTGTGTGAAATTAGGCTGGTGTGCTAATCCCAGGGAACAGCACTTAAGTGAGCAGGTATCTAAGTTATTCTAAGGCTTAGGTCCCTGAGCTGTCTCGGCTGCAGCACCTTAAGTGGAAACATTGCTCAGCCTGATGGAGGTCCTCTTATCAGCTGCTCATTTATTAGTATTAGGCTCAATTCTTGTTTTGGTTCTATTTATCAACTCTTACTACAAACAGATTAGAAGCAATAGAGCCCTTATCTCAGAAAAAAAAAAAAAAAAGAACTGATAAGCCTCAAGATTTGGTCACCTGTAGTACTACTTTGTGCCAGGGACCACTGGAAAAAGTGAGCTAGTGGATGAAGTAAATGGCTTGGACACTTACAAGCCTGAGCTGTTGAAAAGAGATTACTTTTGCTGTTGAGCAGTGCAGTCAAGTACTTTGTAGTGGTCTGTGGGCAGGGAGATGGAAGGAGAGCTTCAGATCAAGGGATTCAGATCAAGCTCTGCTATAAGGACAGGCTGAGAGAGTTGGGGCTCTTCAGCCTGGAGAAGAAAAGGCTTCATGGAGACCTTTCCAGTGAGGATGGTGAGACAGAGGCACAGGTTGCCCGGGGAGGTTGTGGCTGCTCCCTCCCTAGAGGTGTTTAAGGCCAGGTTGGAGGAGGCCTTGAGTGACCTGTTCTAGTGGGAGGTGTCCCTGCCTATGGCAGGGGGGTGGAACTAGATGATCCTTGAGGTCCCTTCCAACCTTACCATTCTATGATTCAGTGTCCTAAAGTATTTAAGTCTCCAAGTATGGTGCAAAGGTCCCAGACTGACTCCCTGGCTCTTGGCATCTAAGTGGGTGTTTTGACAATTGCAAAGAATCTGAGAGCAAAATGGTTTTGGCAACTAGGGATAACACCAGTAAACAAACAGAATAGCCACACTTCAAACAAACAAACAAACCCAGAGGAAAAAGTAAAACCAAAATAAAACTGCCCAAAGCAGAGGGTATGCGAGCTTCAAAAAACAGAGGGTGAATTAAGAAAGCTCTCAGAGGGAGAGCTTGCTGTAATTTAATGGCTCAGGACTGTGGGATTCCAGCCTCCATCCACATCCTGGTCCTCGCCAGGGAGGCAGGTCACCAAGTGAGTCAGGCTGGCACTGCTGGTTGCCGTGTGCCCAGCAGCACGCTCTCCAGACAGGCCTGCTGGGATCACGGGTGTTAACTTGTAAACTGGAGCACATGTTGGTTTGGAAGTCTGTTGCAGATGGACATCTAGGGGACAAACATGCACCACCGTGGCCATGCTGAGTCCTGTCTGTTTTGATGGCTGTGAGATGAGACATTTCCCCCGTCCTGACCTCTTGGTTTCTGTGTTGCGTGTGAGAATGCGCTCAGAGCAGCTGACAGCCTGAGCGCCTTTGCACTGCGACAGAGCACGAGGACAGGGAGGTGGATCCGAGGCAGCTTCTCACTGGCAACTTCATTTTGCACATTAAACTGCTGAGCAGCTGCTAAAAGTGGTTAGCACGGAACGCGGTCATCCTTACGCTCTATCTGTTAACTCTTTGCTGCCTCTGTTGGAGCTGTCTTTGTTTTTCCCTCTGCTTATCCATGGATTTCAATAGTGGGCCAAGCAGGTTAGAACAGTTTGATCTCTGATGTCAATCTCTTATCACTTTCCAGTTGTCTTTAGACTTTGTAGCATGCTGCAAATATAGAAGTGGTTTCTGATCCTTCAAAACTTTGGCACATCTTCTTTAAAAAAACCCAAATGGTTCTGCTGCTGATCTCAGTGCTGTGATGTGCCTATAGATGTGGTGCTGAGGGACACTGCCTCGTGACGAGCTGGCAGTGCTGAGCTCATCACTTGCATTTGATGATCTTAAAGTTCTCATGCAAACAAAAGAGTCCCTGATTTTACGTGGCTGTACCTACTGCTATTTGTTCTATTCCTTTTTCTCCTCTTCTTTTCTATTTACTGTTTGGGGGAAGGTTTCTTTCTCTACCAAGTTTAGTTTTGCACTGGCAGTGCTGCAGCTCCGTGGCGTGGGTGTCAGGAGCCAGCTCCTCTGCCAGTTCCAATATGGGGAGAGTCTATCTTTGGTTTCTACACGAGAATTAGTGTTAGAAGCAGGAGGACTGTCTTTCATTTTGTTTACTAGGGGAACATGTTTCACTGCAAACCAAGTCTGGAAATTGAAGGATGCAGTTTGGGGAGAAGGAAAATGATCAGGGCTGGGGTAGGAAGGGCTTTCAGCTTGGGAGGCAGTGGCCCTGCTGCTCACCCGCCGCTGAAAAATGGTGACATCTATCAATCCATCAAAAGGGCAGAGCAGTAAGGTAAACAAGGGCTGTAAACAGGGACATCTGGCTCCCATAAATTAATTGGCCATTTACACAGTGAGGGCTGTTTGCATGTAAGAGGAGGCTTTCCTGCTAAGGCTGTCATACGCTTTTGATTCTCCTGGTTCATCCGTGAATTAGGTTGGCTTGTTTTAGTCAGCTGGGTTTAATTTATTTTACTTTGTCACTCTTGAAATGAAGAGGAACTGGGCGGTCATGAATCATCTGACACTGACACTTTGTCTTTTGATCCTCTGGAGTCTTGCTTATATTTTCTCTTATAATAAGAAACTCAAGAGAAGAGGATGATGAGCCTGTCTGCACGAACGTGAGCTCAGACTCCTCTTCCCCTGAGAAGTCTTCAACCCCCACCCCCCACTACTGCCAGGAGAGCTGTTGAGTGTAATTGATGGTGCCGTGGGCTGAAGAGGTTTCCTTCTGGCTGAAAACGTTCTGAAAAGTCCCTACATGTGAGAGCAGTCCTGATGGTGGCAACGCCTCGCCAGTTACTAACTGGGCATGACGAACTCCAAGGCCTGGGCTTTGCTCTGGTGCAATCAAGAAGCTGTAGGTGACCTGACCTCTGAAAACTGCCAGGGTGGATGGAGGAGTGCACAGACACTGCTGCGGGGATGGACAGGGCCTTGGACTGCATCCAGTGGAAAGACCGAAGCAAACTCAATCCAATGTAAGGAATAGATTTATGTTCCTGGGCCCGAGGCCAGGACATGCTGAATGCATCCCAGAAGTGTTGTACTACTTAGTTCAAATGCCTTTCACAGGGTTAAGAGAAGTTTGCCCTTCAGGGTTGCTCTCCTTGATTCATCCATCAAGTAGTGTTGTGGGGGAGAAATAAACCCCCTACTAACGTGTTGTTTTAGCTTGAATGAAGTAACCTCTGCTGCCAGATGTGGCACTGAGGATTGTCATCCACATTTTTGAGTCTTTTAAATAGTTGAGGCTTCCTGACTTCTTCATCCTGATGTGAACAACACATGGTCTTACTTTTCCAGGAGTGTAGCTGGACTACTATGTGTGGGGATTTTTTTTATTTAGGTGTGTTGGTTGGGTTTTTTCTTGTTGGTTTTTTTGTTTGTTTTTTTTTATCTTCTGCTTCTCTGTTGCACCCATTCCTGAGTGCCAGCCAACCCACTGTGGCACGGGAGCAGAGCTTTGCTGGCAAACAGTGCTTTAAGCATTTCTGCACTTTCCTAAAACATATGGGATGTCCCCTAAATATATCCTTCTGTTGCTAAGAGTTGCTGAAGATAAGCCCAGGGTAGGCAGCAGTTGTTGGGATTATGTTGGGCTATCTTGTCCTACTGGCAATGAAATGTGACTCAAATGTTGTTTGTGCAATAGACAAACTGGTGATGGTTTTGGACCAAAATATGTCTGAAGTTCTCAAGAAGGTGACTTCAATACTTTCAGGAGATTCAGAGTTTTATTGGAGTGGGCTGCTCAGGGCAGTGGTGGAGTCACTGTCCCTGGAGGCATTTAAAAAAACATGTAGATGTGGCACTTGGGACGTGGTTTAGTGGGCATGGTGGTGTTGGGTTGGTGGTTGGACTTGGTGAACTTAGATGTTTTTTCCAGCCTGAATGATTCTGTGATTCTAGGACATGGAACTGTTGGAGCAGGTCCAGAGGAGGCCACAAAGATGCTCAGAGGGTTGCAGCAGCTCTGCTATGAGGACAGGCTGAGAGAGTTGGGGCTCTGCAGCCTGGGGAAGAGAAGGCTTCCAGGAGACCTTAGAGTAGCCTTCCAGGATCTGAAGGGGGCTACAGGAAGGCTGGGGAGGGACTATTGACAAGGTCTTGCAATGCCAGGACAAGGGGCAATGGGTTTGAAGTGGCAGAGGGGAGATTGAAAGTGGATGTTAGGAGGAAGTTGTTTGCAGTGAGGGTGGTGAGACACTGGCACAGGTTGCCCAGGGAGGTTGTGGCTGCTCCCTCCCTGGAGGTGTTCAAGGCCAGGTTGGAGGAGGCCTTGAGTGACCTGTACTAGTGGGAGGTGTCCCTGCCTATGGCAGGGGGTTGGAACTAGATGATCCTTGAGGCCCCTTCCAACCTTACCATTCTATGATTCTATCTAGGAGGAAAGAAATAAATCAAAAAGTTGTCATAAGGGAGAAGAGAGAGGCACTTAAAAACTGTTTTATTTTCATACTTGCATTCCTGTTTGTGTTTCAGTGGTAATTATCCTTGATTCTTAACAGTCTCTTTACATTCATCCCCCACCACTCCGCCGCAGTTAGGTGTCTCCCACCACCTGTTTCCCTCGCCCTGCTCATTAGTGGCTTCAGCTGTCCCAAGGCAGGTCAGCCTGGAAGGGGCTGGGGCCTCTGGGGGCTTTTTCTTGCTGCAGCACCAGGTTCTGTGTCAGCTCATGGAGCTCAGAGCACCTTTACAAACTGCAGCGTGGCAAGGACAACAGTGTTTTTCCACACACAAGGTACAAGGTTAGTTCTGGCTTTGTCTCTGTCAAACTTATCTATGTATTGAGATGTGAATTGCTTCTTGAATGTGCTGCTCTGCACAGGTATTTGGAGGGGTAAAAGAGTGACTTCTGTGCAAAGCTGGTAATGGAGTGCACACTGGAGGGGAAGAAGCACTGCTAGCTTACAAGACAAGATGCTTGCTCTAGAATGGATAGGTCTGACAACATGTGTTTTGCTGCTGCTTTTTGCTCTTGACACTATGCAAAGATTTTATTTGGTTTGGCAGTCTCTGCCCCAAGGTATCAGGGTTTCACCCTGCCAAGCAGCCCCTCCTCTGCGTCATGGTTTGGCTGGGTGGATGGACCCTCCACAAATCTGAGTCTGGCTGGTAGGTGGTGGGCTCCAGGATCAGGACCATCTGGAGTGTAATGAGAAGAAATTTGCCATTGCATCCAAGCAGGGAATCCAGCTTTTCTTGAAAAAACACTGTGGGATTGGTAATTTTTTTTGAGCCAGTCTGTAAGCCAGTTCAGAGAATCTGTGCAGTTGGATCAGGCAGGCTTTGTAGTAAGGGGGAATTTATTAGAAGGCATTCAGAGAATAACAAACATCACTGAGAATTCCTGGGTTCCTGCCCATGGATTTATGAGTCCATGCTTTAGCTGGATAAATCTCCCTGCCTTAGTTTCCCCTTTGGGATGGGGTGTCATCTGTAGCCCTCTTTTTGTGCTCTCATCTTGTAATTGGCAAATGCTGTAACCAAAAAGATCTGTTAATTGTTCCTCCACTGTGCATCACTCTCTGGGCTCTTCTGACTCACGTTGAAAGCTTTGTTGATTACTGAGTAGCTGTTACTGTCAGGATGGAGATTTAGGGAGATCCTTGCAGGTCCCCAGGGTCTTGGTGAGTTGTTCCCCACGCAGTAACTCGTTTGCCTTCTGTTTGGATGTGTTTCCCTGAGCCGTTAAGCTCCTGCAGTTGCTTCTGGGCATCACTGGTCCTGAGAATAGGCACAGGTTGCCCAGGGAGGTTGTGGCTGCTCCCTCCCTGGAGGTGTTCAAGGCCAGGTTGGATGAGGCCTTGAGTGACCTGTGCTAGTGGGAGGTGTCCCTGCCTATGGCAGGAGGTTGGAACTGGATGAGCTTTGAGGTCCCTTCCAACCTTACCATTCTATGATTCTATAACAAAGAACATAGGAGACCAAACAAAGGTGAGGAGAAAGCTGTCTGTAGTTTCCTGAGCAGTGACTTGCCAATCCTGGGAAAATGAGAGCTGTCTGGGAGCTTCACTTCACTAGGTGAGACTTGCAGGGAGATTAAAAGAAATACATGGTGGAAGCATTGGGTTTGGGTTGTTTGCTTTTGTTTAAAGTGAAGGCAAAGTTAACCTGAGATAGAAACTATCCTCTCTGCTTCCCACTTGAGCAGAGAAGTTCACCAGTATCTGAGCCCACCAGACTTTGCTCTGTTTGTGATTGCTCCAGCCAGTGGTGGTGTGATGCCTTTTGCTAGAGGGAAGGAAATGACATGAAAAGTAGTGGTGAGTTCTCTGCTCTTTTCACCTGGTTCAGATAAATCCCTCAGTGGTGCAAAATCTGCAGGAGTCCAAGCCAGAAAGGTATGATGGGGCTTTGGGTACCTTTCATCAGGGCCTGTCTGCATCTCCCCTTTCTCCCTCTCCAGCCTTAAAAACTACCAAATTTCTGAGGTTATTTGTTCTGCTGAAACCTTTTGCTGCCAGGCCACCGTGATGGTAAGAGGAGCAGTGTGTGACTTGTGGAGTGGTGTTGAAAGAGACTTTCCTCCTCTTTCCTTCTCACGGGGCTCTAGGTCGAACCTGCTTATCTGCTTTCCTGTGGATTATCCAGAACTTGTCTGCATGCTCCCAAGCCCTGTCTCATGGGCTTCATCTGCTTTCCTTAAGATGCAGCAGGCTTTTGGAAGCTGTGAGGCACCCGTGGCAAAGCACGGGAGCTATATTTGGGTTTTGATGGTAAAGATACAGGCAGCAGGGTTGTGGAGGTGTTTTGTGTCTTGGTTCCTTCTGAAACTCAGAGAGGGGAAGAGGTTTCATTTGTGCTCCTAAAAGTTACCTCCAAAAGGAACAATGGAGGTCTTTGTGTGGCCACATTTGTTCCCCTAGTGTGTTTCTGCTCGAATTTCATCAGCAAAAGAGACATTCTAATAAGTGTTTTTGGAGTGATGTTCATAAGAGAATGCACTACAGAATAAGTTGAAATATATCCATAAATTTTCAGCAGGCTCTTTGTTAGTCAGGGCTGGCTTGAATATTCCAATCTCTGTCCAGTGCTGTAAAATATAACAAGCATTTTGGATAGGCAGTCTGGGGCTGTTTTTTACTTTAGTGTGGTGTTTTGTTTTTTTCCTAATAACTCTAATTAATCAAATTGATACTACTTGCATTTGCTCAGCAGAGAAATAGTGGCATGCACCAACTGGAAGAGATTAAGGTAGCAAATGCTTGCTTTAAAGATGTAGTGAGATAACAGCTTGCAGCTATTCCTTATAAGTTAGGATTTGATAGAAGTCTTTCTAGGTTTATAGTGCTTTCTCATAGTCTCAGTTCCCATTATCTTGTGGTATAGAGACTATAACTTATTAAATGAGGAGCTGGAGTTTAATTTGTTGTGGGTAACTCTCTTAAAATTTACTTCTGTGTACAGATGGGCTGCGTAGTGCTTTAAGGGACTGGTGTCCAGAGTGGTCTATTTATTTTTGTTACTGCTTGATAGGGAAGAACTTTTCCCCAGGGATGTAGTCCTGCAAAACTGACCTCTTGCATTAAATAAATTCTCTGCTTTCCTTTGGAGTGAGCAAAGCAGCCTATTCCCAGAGCAATTACAGATGCGTGCCCCTTCCTCCCACTGATTCATCCCACATTGGTACACAGTCTGCAAACCAACAGAGCTGAATTGTTACCTAGTTGTTTTACATGGGAATGATGTGCCTCAGGCTGGCTGAGTGGGATAGGATCCCTTGGAACTATTGCATCTGTGCCTGAGAATTGCTTTGACACCTTGGCCTTGTGCAAAAGCTGAGGAGATGAAGGTTGCGGGCACCAGGCGCTGGGGAGATGGCTGCAGCCTGAAGTAGTTCTAAAGAAGTAAAGCAGTGCCCATGGCATGATGGCTATGAGCTTCAATCACAGGCACACCTCAGGATCACCAAGTCCAACCTAGAACCCTACGCCACAAGATTCACCTTAAACCATATCGGGGTGGGTGACTCCACACCTCCCTGGGCAGAGGAGGAGACAAGCAGCCCTGAGGAAAAGGACCTGGGGGTCTGGGGTGATAAAAAAGTCAACATGAGGATGCAGTGTGAGTGCANCTGTTACATCACACCCTCCAGCTGTCATCATTGGGTAGGTGAGGACACAAATGCAATGCTCCATCTCCATGTGGGTGCTGAGCTGCCAATAGGAGCATGACAGCAGAGGGATGGGCAAACACTGTGCAGCCTGTGCTGTGTAGCTGAGATGATTAAAGCAGCTCTTATGCTAATTCTCAGCCCTGTTGCAGATTTCCTTTCTAGATTTTACAAACTGCTGCTCGTGGGAGAGCCCAGTTTATCTTGCTATCATCTGAGCACTTGACATGAACACAGATGTTGTCGACAGAAACTCCCAAAGAATTGGCACCAGATCTGCTGCTTTGCCTCTCTTTATTGCGCCTCGATTCCCCCCGAAGAGCAGCGGCGCTGGGGGCTGAGAGGAGCAATCTGGCCTTTTGTCTTCAGCACACCTGACACATCTGCTGCCTTCTTTCTTTGTGGATGGTTCTCCCCAAACATCCCTTTGTTCTCATCACTGGAGTTTTTCTTTTGCTCTAATTTCCTTTGATTTCTCACCTTCTATAAGCATTTAATGCAAGAAATTATGCAACAGCAACACAAACAACGTAAGCCCTGTTCCCAACATGTTTTAATGAACAACAGAAAATGAGGAGGAAGTAATGCTACTGCCAAACCCTAATGTATGACATAAGTTCCAGAAAACATCACAAACTTGTACATAAAGTCTGAGTCCTATTGCTCAGGCTCAGGGCTTTCTCTGAAATTCTACCTCTGTGGCAGCTTTCTTAACAAATGATGTCAGGCACTGGTCTCTCATAGTCCAAAAACATCTTCATTTTGCTTTAGATGGTGACAGACTTAGTTGTAAAGTGAGCAGCTGTTAACTATATCCAACTTGAGATCCAAGTTTGTCTTTAATGCACAGATTCAGCCTTTCAAGCCTTGCCTCTGGTCATGTGGACTATGTCAGGAAAAACTCTGCAAAGTAAATTATTTATTCCTTGGGTTTGATTGCACAAAAATTCCTGTGTTTCCTTATAGCTTCAGGTCTTGCTTATACAGCGTAGTAGTTACACTTTATATCAACTTTATAATATACAAAATTGACTTGGCATTAAGTACTTTGCTTATAAAAGGAATACTTCAGCCCTCAAGTGCTGGTGTTCAGGGACACTAGTTATTCCAAAGCAGAAAATTGCTTCTAGCACTCCAAGCTTTAAACTTGCATACAAAAACCAAACCTCTCCTGAAGGTATTCCTGTGTCTGGTCCGGGGAAAGGAGGTGCTGCTCCTCTGTCAAAAGGGATCCTCTGAAAATATTTCCCTGCAGGTGTCTCTAATAGCTGTTGTTTCTTGAAGGCAAGTGTCAGGGTGATATTCCACAAAGCATTACAGCTGCGAAGTTGAAGGTTGCAAGAGAAGCAGTGCTGTGTTTCTATCTGATGGATCCCTGCTGTAGACAAGGCTAAAGTCTGCAATGAAATGCAGCAGCAGGTTCCCACCAGCCTCAGTCTGTTATAGGCTGTTACAAGCTGCTATTAACATGGAGTTCCTGTTGCTGAGAAGCAGGGTTTGGTTCGGGTGTAGGTAACCCCCACCCTGTCCCCAGGGTTTGGTTCGGGCGTAGGTAACCCCCACCCTGTCCCCAGGGTTTGGTTCTGATGTAGGTAACCATTGTTAGCAGTCCCATCAGACTCACACTAAACTACATCCAAGACTTCTTGACTGAGTGCTGAGTCCAGCTGTAGTGTCTGGTTTCCTGGGCAGGAAAGCAGAATATGGTGAGGGCTTTAAATGATTAGCAGCTGCCAATCTGGGCTGTGTGCTTTCCCTGGCTTTATCTGTTTTCTCTATCAAACCCTGGCATTGCTTTCTGAGTTCTGTGGTTTTCTTTCTGGGAAGAGACCACATCTTTGGAGTGTGAGAAGGACACAGTCATTTGTTCTGATGACTTTCAAAATGAATTCTTCCCAGTTTTCTTGTAGTAAAAGATGGCATCCTGAAAAAACTTGTGCCTTATCCAGGGGTGCCTGGGTCTTCCTCAGTTACATGTACAGCCTCAGGCTTTTCTACCAGCACTGAAAGCAGCTAATAGGACATCTGAGGAATCAATCAACTGCATCCCTTATGCCTACATCCTTTCATTGTTAGCAGCAGCATTTAATTTGGCACAGAGTCCGAGATGCTAAGGCAGACTGTAGGAAGGTAGGCCTTGGCCTAAGCAAATGAGTGTTAAATGAATAGAAAACACTTCTGAGAGGTGTAGGCACACAAAGGAATTACTTGTGCAAGGCTGTGATGAGGTAACCTCAGGTAAGGGCAGCACTGACTAAATCCAAGCCTGCTGAGGCATGGCCAAGTCTCTTGCTCCATAGGTCAGGCTCTTCCAAACCGTCTTCATCCCAAGCCATGTTTGCACTCCTGCCAGGAGTCACTGTAGAGGTTTGCCATTTACTGCTGCTTTTTGATGCCACCTTGTCATGTGCTGCCAACGTAGTCTCACCTCTGCCCCCACAGTTGCTGCCCCCCTCTTTCTCCTGAGGGTGCCATCTCTGGTTGCAGCTGAGTTTTGAAGAGCCAGAGCAGTTACCAACATGAAGGTCTCTGCCAGCTGAAGGAGCTGACACTGTTGAGCCATTGCTCTTTGTTTCAGACCCCCATTGCTTGACAGCTTTCCTCTGTTTCCTCTTTGGAGCTCTGACTTCACTGAGTTTCTCTTTGTGCATGTTGTTTTAAGCTGATAACTGTGCCCCATTGAGACAGTTTCCAAGTGTATAGGAGTTGATTAATCTGAGCGCTGGAGCGGTGCCATTGCCAAAATACTCATGCCTGTGTCTGTGTTTTGGTTGGTACAGAAAGACCAGTAGTCATGAACTGTGGCTGCATTTCCTCCAGTAAAGATTTTATTTTAAGAGATGCCTTGGAGCCAAGGGGAGGTTTGTTCTGAGTCAACTGAAAAAAAGAGCATCTACAATACTAGTAAGAGGCTTTTCCAATTGAGTTTGATCATCTGTGAAGGTAGCATGCTAAGATGGAGCTCTATGAAACACATTCCATTTCTTGGATCATGGTAGTTGCAGAGCACAGAAGAAGGGGGGAAAAAAAATTAAGCTAGTGGGAAAATAAATTTCTACTTGACAATTTACACACTGAGGTCCAGAAACAATAAGATGTACTTGATGTGCAAATAAACAGATTCTCCTCTCGGGTGAATTGGAGTGGCACAGCTCCAAGCATAATAGCTTTGCAAGGAGAACACTTTCATGGTTTACTACTTGTTTGCCTTTTCATCTGTGGAGAATGCACAATTTGGGGAATTGCAAGGGTCTTGCTAGAAGCTGTGCCAACAAATGGACCTTGGTGATGTTGTCTTTGGCAGCCAACCAGGAAGTAATTCTGAATGAGTTTTGAAGGTCCTGTTTCTGAGAAGTTGTAGCAGATCAAGGTCAGGGTTGGAATGACCCAGTGAGGCAGGACACAAAGGCCATTTTGTATCTTGAAGTGTGCCTGGTGTGCATGCTGCTCCAGCATGTGCACCCAGCTCTGCTAAATGTGCCAGACACCCCCACCAGTAAGCTAGTGCTTGTGTGGGATGGTGGGAGAGCATGCAGCAGAAGTCCTTGACAAAAGAGTGGGAGCACAGGTGGTATTAAGGATTTTTGTGACTTTGATAGAGTATTTTTGGTTTAAAGAAGTGGTCTGTCTGGAGGATTAAACAGGAAAGGTTGTTAGTGCAAATAGTGTTTTCTTCTTTTTTGTTCATGTAACTCGTGGGCACAAAGCTGCACCAGCAGTGCACTGCTGAGCCTCCAGCAAGAGGGTGGGAGCTGGGCCAGCAGGCTCAGCAGCAGGGTACCCTGAGGGAAAGGGATGGAAGGTTTAGCACCTCCTTTTATCCTGCTGGTGAGTCAAGATCTAGTCCTGTGAGGAGCTGGATGCTGTGGAAGGAAAGGAGTCCTGCAGTGAGCTTTTGATGCTCACCAGGAAGAGCTCCCGAGGGGAAGTCACCCAAGCTCTGAGCTCTCCATCACCGGGAGCTGCTGGAGGTGATTTTCTTCTCCTCACTTCCTTGAAAGGGATGGGAGGAACGATGCAGCCTGTATGTTTGAATGCATGAGTTACTATCTTTGTCAGCTAGAAGCCTGTTTTAAGAGGGTTCAGTTCATTCTGTCTCCCTGTCCTGAGCAGATCTGTGCTGCAAAGCCGATGGTTATCGCTGCAAGTGTTTCTCTTGCACATGTGGATGTGGCTTTTTTTTGCATATAATGGATGCAGTTTATCTGAGAGTGTGCAGATGAGTTGCATCCAGATAGACAGATATGGAATTTTTAAAAGGTGAACATGGATGTTGTAGTGAGCACCTTTTCAGAAACTAAAACCATTCATTTCTGTTTCACCACTAGTGCCACCTAAGAAAGGTGGAGCACAGGTGCATGTAGGGGGGTGCTGGCTGCAGTGCCAGCTCTGCACACTCCATCATGCATTACAGTGGCCTTCCAGTGCCTGCAGGGGACCTACAAGAAAGCTGGGGAGGGACTGTTTACAGGAGCATGTAGCAATAGGACAAGGAACAATGGTTTTTAACTAGAGAAGCATAGATTTAGACTGGACGTAAGGAGAGTGTTCTTTACTATGGCGGGGGGGAACAAAGCAACAGGTTGTCCAGAGAGATGGTGGAGGCCCCATCCCTGGAGATGTTCAAACTCAGGCAACAATGGATAAGTTAATATAACTTCATTGGAGCATCAAAAGCTTATGTCTGGAAGCACAACTTGTATCTTCCTCTTTGCTGCTTCTGCTGTGCCCACTGCTATCTTCCCCCACCACTGATGCTTTGCTGCTTTGCCACTGCTTGACTCCATCCCCATCTCCTTACAGGTTATTATGTTCTGTAGTAGTTTATTCTCCTTATACTGTTATATTTAGTTTAAACTACAAGAAAATACAATTTCCTTTTTCTTGACTTTCCAAATTCTGAGTTGTAGTGAATTTACTCTACTGGGGGAGGGATTGCCTTGAACCCATTAGGTTAATTTGACATAGCTCTGAGCAACCTGATCTAGCTGTGAGGGTCCCTGCTGCCTGCAGGGTGGTTGGATGAGATGACCTTTGAAGGTCCCTTCCAACCCAACCCATTGTGTGGTTCTCTGATGATGATAGGAGGAAGCTCCAGCGTCCTCAGGAACCTCATTGCAGCTGTTGATGCTCTGTGCTTCATCCAGGGTCTGCAGATCTGCTTGCGTGCTCGCAGCCCACGTTTCATGTTTGGGAGGACTGTAAATTCTGTAATGTGACAAACATCTGAAAAGAACCCCATCTTCCAGGGAATGCTGTGCTCTTTCAAGGCTGAAGTGATTTTGATTGGCTGCAGAACTGACTTATGCGTGGCTTTGAAATCCTCTGTGCGCAGCTTACCAAGAGGTCCTTCCAAACTTTGGGTTTGTTTTTTTTTTTTTTTGAGTCCTACCACAAAGTATCCTGCGTGGGGAATGGCTTGTATTTGGTCTGTGGTTTTGCAAATAGACTCTGAGCCTGGAGTTTAACAGACAACAAGGACGGAAACCTCAGAACTTCGAAACGCATCCATCCCTAGCTCTATTTTAGGCTCTAGAGCTACAAAGGAGCTGGAAGAGGCAGGAGCCAAGGTCTGCTCTTGGTTACCCTTCTGAAGTAGGGAGTTATTTCAAGCTGTCTTCCAACCAAGGCTTCTTTCAGCAGCAGCTCCAGCATGAGCAGTGTCTGCTGCTCTGTGTGGTGAAATGGGCTGTGGCACACTTGGGTAATTGCTTTAGGCCTCTTGCCCCATGGAGTAACCAAGGCTGTATGTGGCCAGCTGCTCATATCCAGCATCTGAAAACTTCAAATCTGCTGCTGTGGGAAAAGGGCAAAGGGGATGCATTTCACAGAATCCCAGAATTAGCCAGGTTGGAAAAGGCCTCTAGGATCATCGAGTCCAACCTATCACCTAACCCTTCTAATTAACTAACCCATGACACCAAGTGCCTCATCCAGCCTCTTTCTAAACATCTTCAGGGATAGGACTCCACCACCTCCCTGGGCAGCCCATTCCAATGCCAATCACTCTTGCTGGGAAGAGCTTCTTCCTAACATCCAGCCTAAGCCTGCCCTGGCACAGCTTGAGGCTGTGTCCTCTTGTTCTGTCCCTGGGCGCCTGGCAGCAGAGCCCAACCCCCCCTGGCTGCAACCTCCCTTCAGGTAGCTGCAGAGAGCAATGAGGTCTGCCCTGAGCCTCCTCTTCTGCAGGCTGCACACCCCCAGCTCCTTCAGCCTCTCCTCTCAGGGCTGTGCTCCAGGCCCCTTACCAGCCTTCTTTGAAAGGTAGAGAGAGCCAGAGGTGAGAGGGCACTCAGTGAAGCAGGTTCTTGGTCCAGCACTGCTCAGGATGTAAGCACTTGTTGCTGAGGTGGTGCTTGGTTGCGTTGCTGTGACTGAGGTTCTGTACTTGGTTTACCTGGGGGAGAAAAGGCTGAGGAATAGCAACTGGTTTTCAGAAGGCTTTTACCTGGGTTTTCAGCTGGGTTGACAAAGGTCACAGAAATCTCCTCCAGGTCTTGGCACAACAGCAGCTAACCTTGTCCTCCAGCAGTGCTCAGAGATGGGGAGCACTAATTGCACCTCTCTCTCCATCTCCTCTCCTCGGAGCAGGACACAAAGTACCAGTGGACACTGCTGCTCAGCAGGGACAAGCTCACACACAGCCTGGTGCCTGATGCGTGCACAAGGCAGGATTGGTTCAGCTACACCATAGCTCACCCTTGTATCTTTAAAGAGAAGGGTTCCATCTCACTCTGTTCCTCTACAGACTTTGCTTTCACCCCACATCCAAACGTTCATAAAACCCACTGCTAATCTCACACAGAGGCAGACACTCACACCAGCGGTCTCACCAGGGCAGAGCAGAGGGGGAGGAGAACCTCCCTGGATCTGCTGGACACACTTTCCTTAATGCCCCCCATGGTCCCATTGGCCTTCTTGGCCACCAGAGCACATTGCTGCCCATGCACCAGCACTCCCAGGTCCCTCTCCACAGGGCTGCCCTCCAGCAGATCCCCTCCCAACCTGTACTGCTGCACTTCATTGTTCCTCCCCAGATGCAGGACTCTGCACTTGTCCTTGTTGAACCTCATTAGGTTCCTCTGTGCCCAGCTCTCAGCCTGTCCAGGTCTTGCTGGATGACAGCTCAGCCTGCAGCTGCATCAGCCAAGCCTCCCAGGATTTAACTGAATATCAGTGCTGCTGGAATATTGCATTTATCATTAGCAAATTTAATCTTCCTCAAAAACAATGTGTTGGTGTTTCATGTGGTACATGAAATACTGCCTGGACTATGAAGGCCACAGGACCAAGAGCCAGACTGTCCTTTACCTGCTGTCCCTAGGGCAAGTTTATCCATCTCAGGAGTACCAGCTGAAGGCAGAGCTGACTTTTCCATGGGCAATTGGGAGCTGCTTACAGTTTTTAATTGCTAAAAGCTTATTGTTAGCACTGGGGTATCCTGTGTTAAGAGGCACTCTTTGTGGTTTTCCTTTTGGAAGTGGTCCCATGTTGCCTGAAAGCACAGACATGCTGCTGTCTAGCTGAGCCTCTCCAAGTCCTGGAGCAGGATGTGCCACAGTGCTGCCAGCTTCCCTGCTGTGGCACTGCAAAATGACCCAAATACTCAAGACCTGCAAATACCTTTTGCTTTAGTGTGGCACAGCAATCGGAGCTCTCTGGTCTCTGTCAGATCTTATGGGGAAAAGGATTTTTGCCAAGGAAAGCTGTAAATCTGACCCTGCTCCAAGCTGGACTGGGGCTCTCGGAATCATAAAACCATTAAGGTTGGAAAAGACATTCAAAATCGAGTACAACCATCAGCCCAACACTACCATGAGCACTAAACCATATCTCAAAGTGCCATGTCTACATTGTTTTAAACACCTCCAGGGATGGTGACTGCACCAGTTACCTGGGTTGCTTGTTTTACCAAAGGGTGCCATCGGAGATGGGAAGCACATCCCAAAAGTGAAGTACTGAATCACAGAATCAGTCAGAGTTGGAAGGCACCACAAGGATCAGCCAGTCCCAACCCCCCTGACATGGGCAGGGACACCTCACACTAGATCAGGCTGGCCACAGCCTCATCCAGCCTGGCCTTAAACACCTCCAGGGATGAGGCTTCCACCACCTCCCTGGGCAACCCCTTCCATGCTCTCAACACCCTCATGCTAAATAACTTCTTCCTAACATCCAGTCTGGAACCAAGCTAGAAATGGGTAGATTCATTCACTATGTAGTCCTGTCACTACCTGACAGCCTAAGAAGTCCCTCCCCAGCTTTCTTGTAGCCCCCTTCAGATCCTGGAAGGCCACAATAAGGTCTCCTGGGAGCCTTCTCCTCTCCAGACTGAACAGCCCCAGCTCCCTCAGTCTCTCCTCACAACAGAGCAGCTCCAGCCCTCTTCTCATCCTCATGGCCCTTCTCTGGACACCTTCCAGCATCTCTACATCCCTCTTGTCCCAGGGGCTCCAGAACTGAGTGCAGTACTCCAGGTGGGGTCTCACCAGTGCAGACTAGAGGGGGAGGATCACTTCATTTGACTTGCTGCCCACACTGCTCTTGATGGAGCCCAAGATCTGAAATGGAGTAAGTGGTAGTGAGGAGAGGGGGAAAAAACTCAAACAACAAAACACACACACACACACACACACACACCCCCAGCCCAACACAAATGGGTTATGCTGTTCTGCAACACCTGACAGTTTGGATCTTGTGGGTGCAGCTGCATGCCAGTCTCTGGTGCAGGCTGTGGGTGCCACTGCATGGTGAAGGCAGAGCTGAACTATGAATCTCCCCCAGCCTTACATAATCCATATCAGCTACATGTGGGTGTTTGGGTTGCTCTGCAGTTGGTTTATTGCACTCACATGCAGCTTTCATTATATCTTACAGCCTTACTCCTTTCTTCCCTCTCCTAAAAAAAAAAAAAAAAAAAAAAAGGAACAAATCCAAACCTAAAATTAGTCATTTGAGAATTCAAGTTTGTTTTTCATTTGTTTGCAGTTAAGATGGATTTGGGCTGAGGGAGGTTTGCTGAGGGGAGGTCACGACAAAGATGAGTGATGGGAGTCCATTGATGTGTCTTCTCCCTCGATGTCTGCAAAGCTCTTTTGCAGTCACACCTACACTAATGTGACACTGAGGTCTTGATCTTTTATTAAGGGTTTTCCTCTCTTGGCTCTTGCTTGTGGTGGAGATGAATTATGGCCAAACCACTCTCATCAGCACTCACAAACACCTCGGTGCTCAGTGCTGGGGTGGCAGATCTCCCTGTGGTATTCCTGCTGCCCCATCACCTCTTCATGCTGGAGTGGCTGGTAGGACAGGCTCCAAGAGAAGAAATTAGCACAAGTCAGATGTGGTGTAAATGCCATCCCCAGTGCCTTCCTGATGCTGCTGTGTTTTGGTGGTTGTTTCTGATGTTTAGTTCATGACATGTGTGTGTCATCATTGTGTGCTGTTAGTGCTCAAGTCAGGATGTGTGCTTCAGTCTTACAGCGCTGCCTTGGAAATGGTTCCGGGCTTGGGTGAGATGGGGATGGTTTGGTATGTGCCATGGTGATGGGTGTGTGCTCCAGCTTGATTTTTGACAGAGTGCCCACTCCCAGGCAGCCTTCCCCACCAACCCTCATCCTCACTCAAACCCAGCATGTTTTATACAGCTGCACAAATTTGCCAGTGAAAGACTGCAGGAAGGGTCTTTATTAGCTGATGTGCCTTAGTCTCAGCAAACTGCAGCTTTTGGGGTGCTCAGCATAGTTTGTTGTTTTTTTGTTGTTGTTGTTATTGTGTTGTTTTCCTCTGCAGGGGTTTGGCTGGTGGTGTGGTTTGGTTTTTTATAAAAGTGCCTTTTTCCCAGGGCCTGTCTCTCCTACAGCTTGCATCACCACTGGGGGAGTTGGCTGCACTGATCAACAGCTCCTCCCTGGCAGTGGGCTTGGGGCCAAGTGCTTATTAACATGTGCTTACATCCCTGTTGCATAGTAAAAAGATACAGTGGCTGCCAACAGGTGCTGGCCACCTACCAATCACCTGGAGGTAGAATGTGTAGTGTCTGTTGCTGTTCCGTAATTCCTTCCCTGCCACTCCTCTCACAGTCCCCGTGTCAGGGCAGGCTCCATCCAGCACTCTGTGTGGTTCTGGGCTGCACAGGAGGCAGCAGGACAAGCTGCCAGTGCTGCCCTTGTTTCATGCTGAGGGAAATCTTATCCAGCTTGAAAAGGTTCAGAAAGTTGCCATGCTGTTAGCAAACCTGCTGGGTAGGGTATAGTAAAGCTGAAACAAGATGAATCTTCTCAATCCCCCTAATTCTGGCTGCTTCTGTGTCCTCCCACAAAGCCATTGAGGTGATTCCAAAAGTAGTAAGGAACTGCTTTTCAGCTTCTCCCCATGGGAGCTTTTGGTGGGAGCTCATACACCATCCCGATGGGTTCTTCCTCCTGGCTGCCAGCCTAAACTTCATCTTCCCCATTTCCTGGGTGTCAGGACTGTCCTTTTTGTGTTTATGCTACCTCTGCTTGGTCAGCTGACTACAAGGCCCTCTTCAGGTATCCTTTAGCTCCCTCCTTCCTCATTGTTTTGCTGTATGAAGCTATTATGATGGTTGCAGAAGAACTAGAGAGTGATGCATTGCCACCCTGTCTTCTGGTGGGAGCGTAGCAGACGCAAGGAAACTTTTCCTCCTCCTTTGCAGCCTTGTTGCACCACAACCTTTAGCCTAATCTATAGATCTTTTTATTCACATTTTTCCCATGGAGTTACTGCTTTTCTGATTTCTTCCTCCCTTTGAAAATGCTGCTAGGAACAGCAGCACTGACCTTACCCAGCAATATCCAAGCTAACTCGCATCCTGTTGGTGATAAAAACACATCCTGGTGTGCTTTTGCAGTGTATCGCTTCAAGCATCAGCTACCTTCTTATTTCCTTTTAAGCATTGCTAAATCCCTCTGTATAAAATCTAATTTGAGCTTTATAAGGAGAGATTTGAAGCAGGAAATACATCTGAGTAAAAACTGAACAGAAAAATTCTTTGTGGTGTGTTACTGACTTCAGTGTCGGTCGACCCACCGTGAAATGGTACTGTAAATCTACGCCAGGAACAAAATTGCTTTGGTGGTTTAGTCCTTCAGTGTGAACATGACTTTTGTAATATTGGCTTTGTAGGTGGTTTTATACATTTAGTTTTTCCATACGTGCTGTGGAGCATCTTTTGGGATCCCTCTGGATGGGTTTTAACCCCTTCACTAGCATTCCTAATAGAAATTGCAGGAGATCAGGCTGTTGCGGCTGCCATAAGTGGTTTCTGGTGGTGTTTTGCTGAGACATTGAACATATGTCTAGGAGCTGTACCAATGCCCTTTGGGTGGAGACAGGCTCCACTGTGAGCTTACAAATATTCCTCATGCCTGGGCAGAGTGAGAAGAGAGAAAAAGCACTGCATATCTTCCTTCCTCCCACCCCCTTTTCCTCTCTGGCACCAAATAAAACGATGTCTCATATGGTAGAGTATGTGGTTCCTGATGAGCTTACTGTCTCTATACCACCCAGGATGGGTCTGGTTCTTATTGTGCATACTTACACAGTGTGCAAAGCCAGGCCCCTTTGCTGGAAACCAAAGGTTTCGAAGCTGACAATTACACACCTATTACTTTAGGGAACAGGCTTGCAGGGTGGGTGTCATCTTCCTCAAGCCTGGGATGGAAAAGGAGATGGTGAGCTCTTTCCTTCCTTCAAGTGAAGAGTCCCGCTCTGATCTGGGTGTTCATAAGCTTCCCACATCTCTCCTGCTCTTGCAGTTTCATGCACAGGAGTAACCTGGGAGTTTATCTTTTGCTGTTCTTGTCCTCTTATTAGTCAGTGATAAATATAAGCGTGAATACTGTCAGAACTGTGTGCTGTGACAGCAAAAGGAAGGGGACTGTGGGCTAGGGGAGCTGAGAGCACTTGGGTTTGGCTTCAACCCCACGCACAGTGTAGATGAAGGTTGTGGACTGTTGTCACACTGCCTCCTATCTATAAAATGTGGCAATTATTTCACAGCCTCAGGATAATTACTGAAATGCACAGTGGTTGCTCATGGCTATGCTCTAACTCCAGTACACAGCCTTCCCAAAAGCACAGGAAGAGCCTTTGGGCAAAACATCTTTTTGTAGAAAGTGCTTTATCCTCAGCCCTTCTGGCTCTAGATGAGTGGCAAAGTTCAGGAAGTCATCAGACTCCAGCAAGTTGGAAACAGTGTGGTTTGTTAGCTTTTCCCCTTGGGCTCAGAAGCCCAACAATACCAGCTCTAGGTTGCTTGGGTTAAGCCTGAACTGCTGGCCACACTATGACAAAGGCAAGCAGGGAAACATCCCAGCTGTGGGCCCATGTGGCACCTGAAATCAGCTGGAGTAAATTCTCTGTTTTAAAAAAGCCAGAAAGTAAAGTGAAGTAAATGTCTTCTTTCCCACCCAGTTCTGGATGACAGTTTTACAGCTCAAGAGATGCTCAACAGGTCTGTGATAGACTGGGCAGCTTGGTTAGAATTTTTATCTACCAACAAAATGTTGTAGCACTAAAGAGTCAGAGTGTTCTGTAAATCATTGGGCTAAGGCAACCAGCAAGTATTTATTGGAGCCTCTTCTGAAGCAACTTTAGATTGTGCCCAGGCCACTGGAGGTCAGAATGTAATCTTGTCCATGCTAAACATTGCAACAATCTGCAATACTTGCAGTGAATTTGGGGTCCAGAAGCTCTACTCCAGGGAATGTTGAAGTTGTCTTGGGTGTTTAAGTAACCCAGAGGTACCCCTGTGATCCGCTGTGGGACTTAGCAGGTGTCTGTGGGGTTTATAGGGATCTTTTATGGGGCAGTTCAGCAAGGGATTTGTTAGTGAGTTTAGATATGGGTTTGGCACCTTGCTGGCACCAAAATGTTGCGACAGTCTCACCTTACTGCTTCCAGATTTGGGTTTGGCACCATGCTGGCACCAAGGTGTCGGGAGAGTCTCACCTTGAGACTTGCAACATTCAGATAAAACATCAAGCCTTTATTGAGTTCTTCTAAAGATCACTGTGGCTTACTAGCAAAAGACAAGGCAGCACCTCTGCATCGTGTTTCCACATTGGGAGGCCTCCACACAACATGCCCTGAGCTCCAAGGCTCGATGCAAGCCCTTGTGCACAGTAAGTGCTGTGTCTGCCCATGCCGCTGCGGAGAGGCAGCTCCGGCACTGCCGGTGTGCGATGGGCAGTACAGCTACCCAGAACAAAACAGCTTAACAGCCCACAGAGGTCTTGCAGACGCCAAGATACTTCATCAGCCAAAGCTTTCCTGAGGATTAGGTTAGGGTGTTTGATAGGATGCCCTGAGTGCATACTAGAACCATTGTGTACTACCGGCTGGCGCGCCGGGGCCGATTCGCCCGAGCCCTGATGTGCCAACGTGCAATGAAAGGCAGCCACAGCAACTCTTCAGATGTCCGAGGAGGCTGATGACAACTCTCCTCACTCAGACCCCTTCAATAAAGTCACCAGTGGGCTGCAGCATTCCCTCTGTGGGCAGTGCAGTCAGACGGTGCCACGGCTGGCAGACAGGCTGGCCGCAGCCGATGGGAAACTTTGCGAGGGCTCCGGAGTGGAGCTAAGAAGAAATTAGAGCCATGGGCAGAAACAGTTAGATAAACAGAGATTATGCTTAAAATATTTTTCTTTCATTTTGATTTATGACAGCTGCACAGCCAAATCTAAATAAGTTAATCTTGCCTAATACAAACAGAGAGGTATTTATCCCACAAGAAGAGGTGGTGCTGGGGGAGGGATGGGATGCAACAGCACAGCAACTCCGGGCTGGGAATTTTCCTTCATTTTCATGAGCTTGCTGTTTCCTTGCAGTATTTGCTCCACTGTTGAGGATGATTGTGTAAAAAAGTTGGCTGTTCAAAGCATGGGAGCCATTGTCTACATGTGTAGTGCTGCCTTGGAAGGCAGGAGGGGGGAAAGGGCTTGGTGTAAGCTGCATGCTCCCAGCATGTTGTTGGGTGCACCCTAAGGAGTTTAGTAGCTGTTCTAGTAAGGCCTTTCATGTCAGTCTTGACATCAATTCCTGACCAGACACAAGGGTTTGTAGGCACAGCCCAAAAGGAAAAATGAAAGTTGTTTTCCCCTCTTGCAGATTAAACCAAAAAAGTTGCAGTTTGGGTTTTGGTCAGAGCAAAATCTGAGCTTCAGGAGTGTGTTTCTCTTCTTACAGTGAAATGCTGAGCTCTTTCCTCTCAGGCTGAGCAGAGTAAATCCAGACTGACATCTACAAGCAGGTCTCTCACTGTTGTCCTTTCTCAGCCAGGTGTTTTTGGTGTAGTGGAAATGAGAAGGTGGACCACTGGGGAGCAGCTGTAGGAATTAGCTCTCTGAAGCAGTAAATCCATAGCCCTGCAGCTCACAGGTACTGCAGGGGGGATTTTCTTTCTGCTTTGAGCCACTGTAGTGTTGCCTAGTGAGGTAAATAAAGCTTAGCAGCTCCTTCAGCTGTGGTTTGAACTCTCAAAAGCAAAAAAGGCTTGTTTTTAAAATCAAGTTTTAATACTGCTCTTAATATACCCTTTCAAAGAACTAGAATCTGCCTTCTTTGAAAGTGATGCTGAGGTATTGCCTCTGCAATACAAGCACATTAATAAATCCCATATTTAGGTCTCTGCCATGAACCCCTGAGCTCTTGTGTTTTCATCTTTCCTGCCTTTCCAATATCTTTGTGCTCCACCATGGTGTGTCTTGTCCCACTTAAAAGCTTTAACATGGTGGTTGTGGGGGAAATCTGGAATGGTTTTGCTTTGCAGTGAGGTTTAAACCTGTACAGTCCCACTGTTTAAACACTGAAGGTAATGTTACATAACAAAAAGCAACCAAAACCTGTGTGAGAGGGAAAAGGGAAGGTGTCACTGGGCAAAAGGGTTAATCTTCGATCTTTGCAAGCAGCTCCTGATGGTGCAAACCATCAGTACTGCTAAAAGACACAGGCACAATCCCTAAGTGCAGATTATTACAAGTAGGATGGGAACTTCTTTACTGTAAGGGTCACAGAGCACTGAAACAGGCTTCCGAGAGAGATTGTGAGACCTCATCTTGAGTACTGCCTTCAGTTTTGGGCACCCCAGTTGAAGAGGGGCAGGGATCTGCTGGAGAGAGTCCAGAGGAGGGCCATGAGGATGATGAGGGGACTGGAGCACTGCCTGAGGAGGAGGGGCTGAGGGACCTGGGGCTGCTTAGTCTGGAGAGGAGAAGACTGAGAGGAGATTTAATAAACATTTATCAATATCTGAGGGCTGTGGGTCAGGACAAGGAGCTGTGATAAGACAAGGAGCAATGGATGGAAGCTGCAGCACAGGAGGTTCCAGCTCAACACAATCATAGAATCATAGAATGGTAAGGTTGGAAGGGACCTCAAGGATCATCTAGTTCCAACCCCCTGCCATAGGCAAGGACACCTCCCACTAGTACAGGTCACTCAAGGAGAGCCCCCCTCGGGGCTTGCCTCACCGGGTAAGTGAAAAAACAAAGGGAAACTTCTCCACTGTAAGGGTCCCAGAGCACTGGCACAGACTGCCCAGAGAGGCTATGGAGTCTCCTTCTCTAGAGCCTTTCAAGGCCTGTCTGGATGAGTTCCTGTGTGCCCTGTGCTAGATGGTCTGGTCCTGCTCTGACAGGGGGTTGGACTGGATGATTTCTTTGGGTCCCTTCCAATCCCTGACATCCTGTGAGCCTGTGGTGGTCACTATGTGCAGGCAGCTGAGCAGCACCACCTGTGAAAGGAGACCTGGGGTTTGAAAAGCATTTGAGGCTTGAGGAATGAGCTGGGTGAAAATGGACCTCCAGCAGCAGAGAGCCCTGAGGTGACAGGGCCTGGGCAGTGTGGCTCCTGCCACTCCTTGACTGTGCTGAACCCCGAAGAGCAGCCTCTAGAAGGGAAATACCCAAGGGATGCTCATATTGATTTCTGCAGTGTGAGTGGCTCTGAGAAGGGGAAGAACTTCCCATCTCCATGGCAGGAGCTTATCGCCATGTGGAAGTCCTGTGCTGACAGCAAATAAAACTATCTCTGCAGATAACTTTCTAGCTGACTCTTCCAGTTGCTTCTGTGCTCTTCTCAAAGCAAGCACAGATACTGTGAGCTCCAAATGATTTCTCTTTTATTGGGGCCTTCACTTTCATCTGCTGTTTCCTTGAGCTTTGGAAGTTTTTCCTCTTTAAACTCAGTAGTAGGAGGCAATGGGAATTTCTGAGAAGAAAAGACTGTGCTGGATCCTCTGATAACAGAGATTTGCTGCTGGGAACTTGCAGCTTTTGAGCTCTCTTGACTTTGGATAGAAATTCATTGATGGCCTGGTTGAGAGACAGAGCAGTTCATTGCCACACAAGTGTGCACTTGGGCAGGAGTTTTGGGCACAACAGGGAATTTCCTGGGTTTCCTGTTAACAGCAATCTGCCAATGTCCCATTCCTTTGGAAAGAGATTTGGGGAGTGGGTGGTAGTGCAGTGACTGGGAGGCAATAGCAAGGTCCTGTGACTGCGGTGAGGAATTTGGTTTGGGTCTTACTGTGTGATGGTGCAGAGCAGTGTGGATGATGATATCTCTCTGTTCTCTGAAGAAGGAAAAAAACCAAAACCCAACAAACACATAAATGCTCCATTATGAGGCTTCCAGTTCCATGAAAGTAGTGAAGATCCAAACTCATGTTAAAAGTGGGCACTGGCACTCACCCATAGCTGCAGTTACCTACCAATGTCACAAGTGAATTTTCTCTGCTTTTGAGCAACCCCTGCCATAAAGCCTAAAGCAGAGTACACTAAGAACAGGTTGTGAATCACGTCTGAGCCTAACCTAAGGTGAGATAACCTCTGCTGGAAATGAGTCTTCAAGCAGTGGTGACAGTTTGGCAGAAGAAGGAGAGCCTGTTAAATCTTACCTTACACCACCTACCAGTCTACCTACTGAATTCTCTCCTACCTTAGTCACTTCTTGGAAGGGAGGCTCTCAGTTTTCCTTCTCCCTAGTGCTTAGCAGAGGTTCAAATACAATTAAGATTATGGAAACTTCTGGGTTTTCTTCTGTGCTTCTTGGTTTTTTGCAAGTAGCAACAGTCCTTTCATGGAGTCTACTCCTGTTAGAGTCCCTACCTTAGATAGTGATGAACTCTTTGGGTCACTTGAGTAGCAGCTGAATGTTAATGCAGTTACAAGACCAAATTCCTCATTTTGCTTTTATGTAAAAACATTTAAATACTTAAACTTTGCTGGTCCCAAAGTAAAGAAAGAGGCAAGGCTAAGGCCAATGTCTTGTAAAGGCAGTTTCTCCAATGACACCTTAAAGACACTTGCAAACAATTTTAGGGGTTTTGGGACCAAAAAGCTCTTGAAAACCCAAAGGAAAACACAATTCTACAATGATTTAGAATCATAGAATCAGTCAGGGTTGGAAGGCACCACAGGGATCAGCCAGTCCCAACCCCCCTGACATGGGCAGGGACACCTCACACTAGATCAGGCTGGCCAGAGCCTCATCCAGCCTGGCCTTAAACAGCTCCAGGGATGAGGCTTCCACCACCTCCCTGGGCAACCCCTTCCAGGCTCCCACCACCCTTATGCTGAAGAACTTTTCTCCTCACGTCCAGTCCAAATCTCCCCATCTCCAGCTTTGCTCCATTCCCCCCAGTCCTATCACTACCTGACAGCCTAAAAAGTCCCTCCCCAGCTTTCTTGTAGCCCCCTTAAGGTACTGCAAGGCCACAACAAGGTCACTTGGGAGCCATCTCCTCTCCAGACTGAACAGCCCCAACTCCCTCAGTCTCTCCTCAGAGCAGCTCCAGCCCTCTGAGCATCCTCGTGGCCCTTCTCTGGCCACATTTCAGCACATCCATAGCCCTCTCATAATTGAGATTCCCATCAGAGCACTCAGATTGTTAGTGTCTGACCCACACAGCCTATTTTTATTTTCAAGACAACTGGATGTCAATCACAAACAATGTGTAACACTATGAGAGTGGTAAAAGGCTGATGGATTAGTGCTTCCCTCTCCCCTTTTGAAGCCTCAGAAATTGGAATGTTGCTGTGAAGGCACAGAAAACAGTCTCTCGTAAGACAGGATTGGGAGTCAGAAGTCTTTCTAGGGATGAAAGGTCAAAAGCTGGTGTTCAGAGGCAGGACATCAGAGTAAGTGTCATAGAGACATTTTTAAGAAGGCTCCCTGACTTCAAAGCCCAGGCAGCTGGGTGTTTGTGCCAGAGGGTCACTTCCTCTGAACTGCTAAGATGCACTAAGAAACCCTTTAGAGAAATCCATGGCTTAGAAATTCGTGGTGCACTGCCAAATGCTGAATGCTCACTGGGTCATCTTGTTTATTTGTTTGTTGTTGTTGTTTTCTTTTCCTCCTCATAAAAATATATTGGGAAGAAAAATACTGCTTTTCAGGATCTTATTTTTCCTTCAGTTTTTGCAGCCCCTGGTGAAACTTTGCAAGTCTTTATTCTTCCATGGGGAGATAGTGTTAGATTTGTTTATTTTGTTGTCCTGTCTCATTGGGATATCTTAGTCCCTATTTGTAATTAAATCGTTTTTTGTTTTGCCTTTGTTTCTTAGCTTGCTGTGTCCTCTCATGTCTGTGCTTAGGGGTGTGTGGCTGGGAGCAGACTGGGAGGAGAGAAGGAAGGGCAGACACTGGGTAGTCATTTATTAGCCTCTGTAAGGATCCTGGAGGGCAGCTGGGAAGGGATTCAGGGTGAGTCTCCCCTTGGATGTACCAATATAGAATCAGTCAGGGTTGGAAGGGACCACAAGGAGCAGCCAGTTCCAAACCCCCTACCATGGGCAGGGACACCTCACACTAGATCAGGCTGGCCACAGCCTCATCCAGTCTGGCCTTAAACATCTCCAGGGATGAGGCTTCCACCACCTCCCTGGGCAACCCCTTCCAGGCTTTCAATACCCTCATGCTAAACAGGTTCTTCCTAACATCCAGTCTGACTCTCCCCACCTCTGGCTTTGCTCCATTCCCCCCAGTTCTATGACTACCTGACAACCTAAAAAGTCCCTCCCCAGCTCTCTTGTAGCCCCCTTCAGAGACTGAAAGGCCACAAGAAGGTCACCTGGGAGCCTTCTCTCTAGACTGCACAGCCCCAGCTCCCTCAGTCTCTCCTCACAGCAGAGCAGCTCCAGCCCTCTGCTCATCCTCATAGCCCTTCTCTGGACACCTTCCAGCACATCCATAGCCCTCCTGTAACAGGGGCTCCATATCACAGACCCCTGACTAGCATCAAAGACCAGAAACTGGTATTCTGCCCTGCACCCTCCACCAGCTTTGCCCTGTGCTTGCTGGGTCAGGAACACTTTGGCTGCTGTTGCTACAGAAGATATTCCCTGTTTTTGTTAGCATTTAAGCAGCAGCTATTTGAATTGCCAGCCTAGGAGTGAAGGAAACACAAGCAGTTCTTACTGAGAACCCCGTGGGTGTTTGGAGCAATGAAACCAGAGTTCTTGATGAAGGGCTTGGCTTGGCACAACTGGCATTTGACTGTACAGACAACAGGACTGCTTGTTGAGGAGGCTTATTTCAGGCTAACATTTTTGTGGGGATAAGTTGTTTTTGTCCTTTCTGCCCCCTCCTAGATGCTTGCTGATACTGCAGTCGCCATAGCTGGGATGCCACGGCAGAGACTGGCACATGGCAGCACCATGCAGGTGCATGAGCTTTTTCTGCACTGGTTTGGGCAGCTCTGTGGGAAGGACCCACACCTGCCTTTCTCCTGTGTGCTTAGGGAGGACTTGAAGCACTTCGGAAGCAACTTGAAATTGAACTGACTGGGAGGAAAGAACAAGATGGGAGGAACTGAGCTAACCTTGAAAGATTCCTGCGTTTGCCAACTCTTGGGTTTGTTTTATAAGCAGTTTGTAAATCTGATGGAATTTGTTTTAGAGATCTCATTTTGGACTGCACTTGTGCAGCTTTCCAAGAACTGTGATGTTGGCAGACTCTCAGCATCATTCAGGTTCAAACTAGACCATGTTTGCAGGAGGATGGCTTTTTTTCTTCAAGACCTGTGCAAGCAGGACTTGGAATTAGTACAAATTAAAAACAATTCTACCTGTGCCTGGACTGGGAAGGAATATAAACCCCTTTGCCAGTGGCCTCCTCATTTGATGTTTTGTGCTTTCCTGCAGGCCACTTTGGACCAGGAAATAGTTTCTTTATGGAACAAGCAGATCCTGGTGTGAATTTCTGTTGGGTTTCTTGCAGCTTTTTGGAGGTAGCCACTGAAGTGCATCAAAGAGCACCAACAAGTTGATGGGAGAGAGAAATTTGTCTGTCTTCTCTTTTCCCCATTGCAGTGGGTTGGTGGGACCTGCTCCATCAGCAGTGGTCCTGAGAAGTGAGGTCACTTTCCTGGCCTCTTCCTTCAAAGGGCAGTAGGACTGCTGCAGCCCTGCTTATCCCTGATGTTAGCATTCTGTCCTCCACGTGAGTCTATCCAGAGGCTATTGTAATTCTGCTCAGGTCTGTGTAAGATCAGAAAATCAGTTCCTTGTGTGGCCCAAAGTTGGTTGGTTGCCACGCAGCCTGTTAGAGGATCTGCTGCATGTTGCTTTCTTGTAACTGGGACTTAGTTGTTCTGTGTGGTTCTTTTGAACTTCTTTCTAAACTTCGGAGCGTGCAGTGTTTCAGTAGCTGTATGAGAGAGAAACCAAGCTTTTGGCAGGCAGGGCAGAGCCTTTTGTGTGTGGTGTGGGCTCTGATCTATTGTAAGTTGGCCGTTTCAAGTCGTGCTGATGCGATAGGAATCGGTTCAAGATTGATGGTAAATCTTGCTCCTGCAGTGAGTATCAGAAGCAGTTAGCATTTCATATACAGTGTAAACAAAAGGATGATCATTAGCCATAATTAGATTTTTATGGGTTTGTAAGCTGACTCATGCCCCCTGGAACTCTTGCACAGTGAGCTCGAGGCATGCCAAGGTTCAGCAAAGCCTGGTTGCTCTTTGCCTTGTAAAAATATCGAGTTTGGATGTACAGCTGTTGTGTGTTCCCTAATAATAACAATAAGACAAAAATGTTGTAACCTTTAGCATTCCTCCTCCCAGCAACCTTTCCGTGGGATTGAGTAAGAGCTCCAGGATGCAGTTTGTGGATCCTGGCTGTTAACGTTAGATTGAAAAGCCAGCAGCAAAAATAGCCAAACTCTGATATTTCTTCAGTCCTGGGGGATGCCAAAGATAGCAGGCTTCTGAGCAGGCAGCAAGGCTCAGCCCAAGCTTTGAAGTGCTGAAAAAATATCAACCATCACAGCAAGCCTTGGCCTTTTTGGAAGACTCAAAACCATGTGGTGTGTTGTGGGTAAGGAGCAAAGCATTCTGTAGAGCACTCCTGAAGATCTTGAAACAGCTGCAGAGAAGTTCCCTCTGAAACTCAACAGGTGACTAACTCCCGAGCGTGCCATGCAAGCCAGTTTCCTATGCCCATAAGGCTTTCACAGCTTCTCACAACTGCCTATTGACACAGAGCATGCTGGATTAGATAATTCTGCTTTTGATCTGCAGATCTGTTGACATGAATTCCTGCTTTCAAACCCTTCACAAAGAATATTTTCATGAAGCACAGTTTGCCACTTAGGTGGTCTCTGAGGCAGTTGCCTATCGTCATAGCTCTTCTGGCCCCTCTGAGATCAGAAGTTCAGTCTGGCACCTGAAGGTCTCTGGGTTGAATATGCTGGGTAGGATTCAGGGGCAGTAACAATGCCCCTTCTCCTGGTCCAGCCTGATGTCTTCCACCATCACTCTCACTCTGTCACTGTCACTGCTGCTTGATCTTCTCTGTCAGTGCCTAGCACAGCTGTGCCTGAATTGGGTACAGTCCTCCATATAGCTGCTGTGTGGGGCTGGTGGGTTTGGATGCTTTTCCCTTGCCAGTGTCTGTACCTCACACTTTGCACTAGAAAGCTTCTCAACTTCTCATATCACTATCCAATAAATCCAATTGCCTGTGTAAGAGACAGGGAAGTCCTCTTCCTTCTTGACCAAAGGATCGAATAATTTCTCTGAAGAAAACTGAAAAATTCATAAATATGGAACTGTTTTCCCTCAAAATTCCTGTTGTCTCTGAGGGGGGTTGTGTATAGAGAAGCTTTCCCGTGTGATACTGAGATGGCTCAAACAGAGATGCATTCTCAAAGGCCAGAGCAGATGGATATGTGCCAATATGGAAATAAGCAGACTGGTTTCTCAGTGCCAGTCTCCCCATTAAGAGAGGCAGAGGCTGCACAGCAGGGAGTCGCTTTATGGCTCTGGCAAAATGCACAAACTGGCCTAAGATGATGGTGTCCTGGGCTCTGTTCAGACTGACATGACACAGACACCCTGGGGCAGATGCTGCTCACTGAGAAGGAGCTTGCTTTGTCACTGTGTTAAAGCATGAAGATAATGCAGTAAGATAAAGCACCTGAGGGTTTTATTTAACCTGTTGATACTGCTGCTTGTCACCTAATGAGAGCCTGTGGGCAGGAAACAGTCCTGTGTCACTTGGGAAAAACTGAGAAGAGAGCTGGCTGGCATTTGTACTCTTCTAAAATGTGTCATTCTGGAAGCCCCTAATCAGAAACAGGAGCTTTGAGCTGTGCAGGGTCTGGATTCTCAGTTGCTTGCTCGTCCTCCCTTGCCCGGTCACTGCTGGGCAATGCTGAAGGTTGGTAGGCAGGCAGGGAGGGGCCTGTGGCTGTTTGCAGGTTTGCTTTTGACTCCAGGAGTGGCTGCTCTGCTACCTTGATGGAGATCTATATTATTTTAATTAACGCTTTTCTTAACATCTGTTGTACATTTGTCTGTGGCAAGAATTACAATCCCCAAGGGAACCCTTGGCTGATGTATAGATGATGCCAGATGAGGAAAAGCACCGTTTGGCACATTCCAAATTGAGCAGCTCTCTGTGTATGACGCTGTCGTTTGGAGATGATTTACATGGCTGCTTTTGCCGTCGGGGTGTCATCTGCCCTCTCTGTGCCGCTGAGCTCTCTTGGATGCAGCCTGACTACTTAAACACACTGCTGTGATTGGAAACACACCCAGGAAAACAACTGCATGCGCTTGTCTTTTGTTGCAGGCGGGTTTGGTTCAATGGAAAGCAGAAGCAGTGGAGTCATTTTTCCCTGCTCTGATGTCGGTGTCAGGATTTCAAGGCCGAATGACGAGAGCCGTGGTATTTCCATAGGACAGAGCTGTTGTCAGGTCTGAATGTGTTCCCATGGAAGTGGAGGGAGAAAACATCAGTCTCCTTCCCGTCTTGGCCAGATGTTTCCACGCTGTAGCATCAGTATCGTGCATGTTCTTCCAGCTGTACTTTGTCCTCAGGAGATTGTTTTGTTTTCCATCCGTTTTTCCACAACGTAAAAATAACTATGGGCAAGCTGTGGTGATTAGCACTTCTCTCCAGATAAGGTCCAGATCCTGTGCTGGGGTAAATCAGCGTAAGTAGGTTGACTTCTACAAGATGACTGAGTCCTGTCTCCTCGCTGGTCTTTGCCCATGTGCATTGTTGTAGAGGCAGAGTGTCCCCCTAGAATGGTCTGGGTTGGAAGGGACCACCCAAAGGTCATCCAGTCCAACCCCCTCTGCAGTCAGCAGTGACATCCTCGACTAGATCAGGTTGCCCAGAGCCGTCTCAAGCATCACCTTGAATATCTCCAGGGATGAGGCCTCATCCTGGGCAACCTGTTCCAGTGTTCCACTACCCTCAGAGTAAAGAACTTGTTCCTAACATCCAATCCTAAATCTACTCTTCTCTAGTTTGAAGTCATTCCCCATTGCAGGTGGTAGTGGTGATGGTTGGGCCAGCAGCTCTTTTATCCTCTAGCCCTCAGCTGAGCTGCCTACAGAGCTGTTATCCAGTGCAGTGAAAATGAGCTTCATCAGTGTTATTAGCAACAAAATCCCTAATGGGAACATCTTTGAAACAACACAAAAAGATCCAAAAGATCTTATCACAGAAACATCCAGGTTAGAAAAAGTCCCTCAGGATCACCAAGTCCAACCTATAACCCTACTCTACAAGATTGACCTGAGATTCCTTCTCCCTTCACCTGAGCTGAGGTAAAAGAAAGTCTGTGTATTGATATAGCCATCCCAGTTTGCAGGAGCTGACTTGTGCCACTGAAATCTGTCTGTGGACACTTCTTTACCTTCAAGCTGTGTGTTGTGTCTAGCAGACAAATGTTTTGTGCTGTACCTAACTGCAATGGCCTTTGAGCCCATGAAGTTGCTTCATCAGCAATAGCTGCCTACAAATGTGATGGATCCAGTTCTGCAGATGTTTCAATGAAGGAAGGTGTCCAGAGAAGGG
>WBNM01002649.1:0-81888 GCA_013399055.1 Ramphastos sulfuratus
CAACCCGATGCAATCTGTGAATTGCCCACAAGTGCCAAGGGTTGCCTTGGTGCAGGTGTGGGGTTTGTGCCCTTCTGCATAGCTCAGGTGAAGCCCTGAGGTGGATCCTGTTTGCTGTGGGTGTGCAAAGGGCAGAGCTGTCTGCGCCTCCATAACCTTTGTCACAGCTGGAACTGACTGTGCAGCAGACAACCTCCAGGGACTTTTCTGTTCCAGAACTGTGGGAGTTGGAAGATGTCCCTCAGCAGCCCAGGAGGAGCAGCACTGCTTAACCAGTAAGCAAACAAACTCCCTGGGCCGAGCTCTGATCCTGCCTTAGCTGCTTGTGGTGCATTCCTCAGGAAGGTCAGAGAGCCTCTGTTCTCAGTGCAGTCCTGGCACCTCCAGGTGCTTTTTGCACAGAGAGAGCCTGCTGAAGGGCTCCTCTAATATTACCTTTGAGTCAATGACTTCAAGTGGCTTTACTAGAGAGAGGGAAGGTTTAGGGTGTGCTGCTCAGCTTAAAGCTGCTCAAATGAATTGCAAGAGCCATAAAAAGAAGAAGAAAAACAAAACCAAACCAAAAAACAGAGGAAGAGGTTTCCAAGAAGGGGAGAACAGCTCCTCTGAGGTGCTGAATGGTGCTGGAAAATAGAAAGCAGTGATGGGAGGCAGAGCATTTCCCCAAACTGCTCAAATCAAGCCTGGGGGGGAGGTTACCTGGTAACAGTAATCCTGCCATTAGCAGATCCCAGCAGTGCCGTGCTTGCCCTGGCAGCACTTCTCAGCAGCAGATGATTCTTTCCTCCCCTGAGAGATCCAGACATTGTGTTTTCAGTGCTTGGGAACTGCCTGGCAGAGCCTGGGAAATAACATCAGGATGGAGCCAAGGCAGCAGAACTGCTCTGCACAGCCTCCTTGTTGGTGCTCGCAGCCTGGCCAGGCTGTGCCCGCAGGTATTGGGCTCAGGATGGGAGATTCCCATTTCTACTTTGTCATCCACTGAGCTTGGCCAAAAAAAGGAACCCAGCAATGCCTTCTGTGGGCTCCAGAAGCCCTGGTGTCATAGAGCCAGGGTTGGAAAAGCCCTCTCAGATCATCCAGTCCAACCAGCAACCCATCCCCAGCACAGCCGTTCAGCCTTGGCCCCAGGTGCCACACATCCCTCACTCACTTGTCCCCTGTGAGAGCAGAGTCTGTTGCACAACAGTTTAAACAAAAATCAGTTTTCAAACACCCTGGCATGACAGGCTCAGCTGAGGCAGCCCAGTTGCAGCTCTTACCTCTGCCCTGTGCCAGCGGGGAGGGGAAGATCAAAGTCGTGCAAGGGCTGGAGGAGCAGAAAGTGAAAGCAGCTTCTCACCTTCTGCTGAGGAAACTGAACCTTCCAGCTCCAATCTCAAAGCCAGCCTTGATGTTTACATCTCCTTGCAGCTCTTCTCCCTTAGCAGGCTGAGAGCTCTCAGCAGAAGGCTGGGACCTGGGTTGTTGACCCTGGGGCAGAGGAGGCTGAGGGCAGAGCTCCCTGCCAGGAGGCTGCAGTGAGGTGGGGGTTGGGCTCTGCTGCCTAGGGTCAGGTGATGGAACCAGAGGAAGTGGCCTGACATTGTGCCAGGGGAGGGTTAGGTTGGAGATGAGGGAAAATTTGTTTGCTGCAAGAGTGGTGAGGGACTGGCACAGGCTGCCCAGGGAGGTGGTGGAGTGCCCATCCCTGCAGGTGTCCAGGAAACCTGTGCCCATAGTGGTGCTGGGTTGGTGTTGGACTGGATGATCTCAGAGGCCTTTTCTCACCTAAACAACTCTCTGATTCTACAACAAGCTCTGCCAGTTTGGTAAATGCCACCATAGCAGGGTGCCAGGCAGACCCAGCAGAACCCAGCACTGGGACCTGTCTCCAGAACACCTCCATGCTGTGGCTCAGAGGGGGAGGCAGAGTCCTTTTATTAGCAGTAGGAAATTCTGGGGGAGTGCCAGAGCCAGCAGCCTATTTTTGTGCTCTTTTGTATACAACAGCTTCTGGAAAGGGCTTGGAGCCTGCTGCCTTTCCCTTCTTGATCTGCTGGAATAAACAGAGCCCAGAGTGGATGCTGTGCTGGGAGACAGAGGATTAAGTGGGTGCTGGGTGAGTCACAGGGGTGCTGGACGTGGCTTGAATCAGATTTGCTGACACTGAGGTCAGGCTTTGGTCTCAAACTGTTGTGCTGCTCAGTGCAGGTTGAGCACAGCTCTGCTGAGCCCAGCTGGCTGCTCTTACTGCCTGCTGTTTGACCTCTTTGTTTGGCACCAGGTTTGCTGATGGCACCAAGCTCTGTGGTGCTCTGGACTCACCTGAGGGCAGGGATCCATCCAGAAGGATCTTGACAGGCTTGAGAAGTGAGCCAGTGCCAACCCTGTGAGGTTCAACAAGTCACAGTGCAAGGTCCTGCAGCTGGGTCAGGCCAGCCCCAGGCACAACTCCAGGCTGGGGGCAGAGTGGGTTGAGAGCAGCCCTGAGGAAAGAGACTTGGGGGACCTCAGAGCTGCATTCCAATAGCTGAAGGGATCCTGCAGGAAGGCTGCAGAGAGACTTCTCCTGAGGGTGTCTGCTCTAAGCTCTCCCTGCAGCCTTCTCTTCTCCAGGCTGAACAGCCCCAACTCTCCCAGCCTGTCCCACAGGGGAGGTTCTGCAGCCTCTGAGCATCTTTGTGGACCCTCTCCAGCAGCTCCAGGTCCCTCCTGTGCTGGTTGCCCAGAGCTGGAGGCAGTGCTGCAGGTGAGGGCTGAGCAGAGCAGAGGGGCAGAATCCCCTCCCTGTGCTGCTGCTCTCCCTGCTCTGCCTGCAGCCAGCACACAGCTGCCTCTGGGCTGCAGGGACCAGTGCAGGCTCCTGGGGAGTTTGTCACCAACTGACACCCCCAAGGCCTTCTCCTCAAGGCTGCTGTGGAACCACTCCTCACCCAGCCTGGATTTGTGCTTGGCATTGCCCTGACCCAGCTGCAGAACCTTGCACTGGGCCCTGTTGAACTCGATGAGGCTGGCTTGGGTCCACCTCTGCAGCCTGTCCAAGCCCCTCTGGATGGATCCTTCCATCTCAGTTTTGGTGCCTGAAGCAGCAGCTCTGTTTCTGTCTCCAGCACTGTGCTGGCTTTTCCTGGCCCAGCTTTTTGTTGAAATCAAGGCTGAACAAACCAGCACCTTGCTGCAGGAGAGGTGTACAAAGAATTCCCTTGAACTACTTTAATCTCCCAGCAGTGAATTTTTTGCCCCTGGCTCTGCATTGGGTGGAATGTTTCTGACAGGGAGATAGCAGACTTGTTTCTATGGCAACTGAGATCCTGGCATGGATACTGGGGCAAAGAAAACCCAACCCTGAGTGCTCACAGCTTGAGCTCCCATCCCTTACCACATGGCTGCAGAAGGCTGAGGCACATCTGCCTGTGCCTTCTTCTGAAGTGACAGTTTGGTCACAAATGTTCTTCAGACCTGATCTCACAGGTACAGCAAGAAGGGCCACAAGGATGAGCAGAGGGCTGGAGCTGCTCTGCTGTGAGAGAGACTGAGGCAGTTGGGGCTGTGCAGGCTGGAGAGGAGAAGGCTCCCAGGTGAGCTTCTTGTGGCCTTGCAGGATCTGCAAGGGGCTACAAGAAAGCTGGGGAGGGACTTTTGAGGCTGTCAGGTAATGATAGGACTGGGGGGAATGGAACAAAGCTGGAAATGGGGAGAGTCAGACTGGAGGTGAGGAAGAAGTTGTTCAGCATGAGGGTGGTGAGAGCCTGGCAGGGGCTGCCCAGGGAGGTGGTGGAAGCCTCATCCCTGGAGGTGTTTAAGGCCAGGCTGGGTGAGGCTGTGGCCAGCCTGATCTGGTATGAGGTGTCCCTGGGCATGGCAGGGGGTTGGGACTGGCTGCTCCTTGTGGTCCCTTCCAACCCTGACTGATTCTGTGATTCTAAATTATCCTTATCCCAGCACAAGAAGGACATGGAAGTACTGGAGCAGGGCCAGAGGAGGCCACAAAGATGATCAGAGAGATGCAGAACCTCCCCTGTGGGGACAGGCTGGGGGAGTTGGGGTTTGTTCAGCCTGGAGAAGGCTCCAGGGAGACCTCAGAGCAGCCTTCCAGTACCTGAAGGGGCTCCAGGAGAGCTGGAGAGGGACTTCTGGACAAAGGCTGGGAGTGACAGGAGAGGGCCAATGGCTTTGAGCTGGGAGAGGGGAGATGGAGACTGGAGATGAGGAGGAAATTCTTGTGCTGGCATTGGCAGACTGTTTGCAGCCTGTGGCTTAGCCCAGCCCTGCAGTCCTGGCAGAGCCCAGCCCAGCCCCTGGCAGCCAGGACCTCTCTGCAGGGGCTGCCACTCAGTGATGAGCTTCAGTTCTCACCCCGGATAGCCCTCGGCAAGCATCGCTCCTGTGCTGCTCTGCTCCCGTCTGGCTCTGCCGTGCGGGGGGGAGGTGCCAGGAGGCTGTTGCCAAGGCAATGCCACAGCTGGATTAAGTAGCCCAGATCAGGGTGCATCATGCTCAGGCTTAACCAAGTTATTTAGCACCCCACTCAGCTGCTTAAACTGGTGGTTTGTAGGCTGCTGGGTGCAATTTGCATGCAAGGTATAAAAATAGTGTCAGTTCCTGAGTCCTCTCCGCAGCCTATATCTGGCACAATGTCCTATGCCATCTCCAGGCTCTCTTGCAGGGAGCAGAGCTGGCTCCTGATGCTGCTCAGTTGTTTCCAGAGCAGGGAGTTGATGTACCCCAGCCCTGGCTTGTCACCTGCAGTTTCTTGCACCAGGGAAAATGTTTTCTTCCACCTCCCATCAGGCTTCCACTGAGCAAGCAAGACAGGTGGCAGCCCTGCATGGATAGTTGGACCCTCCTGTACCCTGACAATCCTTGCTTGCCTTCTGTGTGCCCTCTGGAAGCAGCATGGCAGTGTTTGCTGCAGCTGTGGGCACTGCCTGCCTCTTGCACAGCCTCTCTGCTGAAGATGAAGGGAGGGAGCAGTGGGATGGGTGCACTGTTGGAGTGATCCAGTGAGGCTTTGCTGCTGCTGCTCTTGGAGACCAAACCCCTTTGTAGCATCAGCTGAGGTTTGGTGTTGCACTGGCATCAGTGGATCATAGAATCACAGAATGGGTTGGGTTGGAAGGGNCTCAGCCTCTCCTCTAGGGCTGTGCTCCAGGCCCTCCCCAGCCATGTCCAAAGTCCCTCCCCAGCTCTCCTGCAGCCCCCTTCAGGCACTGGCAGTTGTGCTTCTTTGTCAGCTCTCCAAACCCCTCTCAGTGTTTACTTTTGCTTTCCTCTTCCTCCCCAGCTGTCAGGAATGGAAAGAAGTGAGCAGGGAGCAAAGTGAGGAGGAGGAGGAGCTGCAGGGTGTGAGGTTGCTGCTGCCCTCCTCCTGAAAGTCCTCTCTGACAGCATCAGCCTATATTTAGCTGCCTCCACCTGATGGTCCCTGCCTGTCCTGCTCTCTTTTAAGAACCTGGTCTGCAGCCACTGATAGATCCCAGCCTGGGCAGTGATTTTCTCTTCCTGCCTTCAAGAGAGGAGCTGCTCAAGCCTCACTGCTCCAGTGAGCTCCACATGCCCCTGGAGTCGATTGCACCACGCCAGCCCCAGCAGATGCTTGTCCTGGTCGGGGTCCTCCTCTCCCAGCAGGATCCCAGAGGGATGAAGCCACTCTGCAGAGCTCCCAGCCTGTGCCAGCTTGGCTCCCTCCTTGCTTTTCTTGCACACACAGTCTCTATTCCAGGAGTAGCCCAGGGGCTGAGACCAGAGGCAGGAGCTCTGCCTTGTCTGCTGCAGGAGTAGCTCTGCGGGAGCAGCCTTCCCCTTCCTGGCTGCAGGGGCTGGGGAGCAGGATGCAGCTCTGCAGCTCTGCTGCTGAAAGAGAGGGCAAAATGTGGAGGGGCAAGGGGCAGTGGGCACAAGCTGGAAGCCAGGAGGTGCCACCTGAACAGGAGGAGAAAGTTGTTTGTGTGAGGGTGCTGGAGGCCTGGAGCAGGCTGCCCAGAGAGGTTGTGCAGTCTCCTTGTGTGCAGAGCTGCCAACCCTCCCTGGGCACTGTGCTGCTGGGCAAGCTGCTGGGGGTGCCCTGCTGGAGCAGGGGGGGCTTGGCCTGGCTGCTCTCAGAGCTCCCTTCCCACCCTCACCATGCTGGGATTTGGGGATGCTGTGAAGGCCAAGGGGTGCAAGCTGAGGCAGAGGAAGTTTCATTCAAACATGAGGAGGATTTTTTTCCCTGTGAGGGTGCCAGAGCCCTGGCACAGGCTGCCCAGGGAGGCTGTGGAGTCTCCCTCTCTGGATATCCAAACCTTGCAAGGATGTGCTCTGGGTGATGCTGCTCTGGCAGGGGCTGGACTGGATGAGCTTTGGAGGTCCCTTCCAGCCCCTGACACTCTGTGATTCCCAGTGTGGATTCTTCCTCTATCCAGGAGCTTGCCCAGAGGAGAACTGGGGAAGGGAGAAGGTGTGGGAGTGCCTGGGAGCCAGGAGGTCATCTGCAATCCTTTTTCTGGCCTTCAGTCACCTCCTGCCTCATCCCCCAAAGACAGGACTGTGAGCCCAGTGCTGGAGCAGTGCAGTGGGGAGGGCACTGCTGTTCCCTCGCAGCAGACTTGTCCTGTGGCCAGGGAGGATGGCTGAGGCTGGGTGATAAGCTCTGCTCTTCCTCCCCAGCTGCCTGGGGGTGGGACATGAGTAAAGTCAGCACTTGAGGAGCCTGCCTGGAAGCCCTGAGCCTGCCCACTTGGAGACCTTTCTTCCTGTCTAATTTGGGCAGTGCTGCATGCTTGGAGCTGTGCCTGGCACTGGAGACCTTGTGAAAATTCCTGCTAACAAGGCTCTGTCCCTTGGGCACTTGCAGGTCCCAATTCATCAACTGGGAGGCCTCATTAGCAGTGCAGAGGGAGCAGACCCTTTGCTGTGGCTGCTGCTGAGGCTGATGGAGAGTCAAAGCCACCCTGTGGGTCACTTAAACCACTTCAGGTTGGTTGTCATGGGAATAATTCCCTGTACCACCCAGAACATATGGGAAAGGAGCTGCTGGAGTGAATCCAGAGGAGAACCTCTGCTGTGGGGACAGGCTGGGACAGTTTGGGCTGTGCAACCTGGACAAGAGAAGGCTCCAGGTAGAGCTCAGAACTGCCTGCAAGGCCTCCAGGAGGGCTGGAGAGGAACTTGTTACAAAGACATGAAGTGACAGGACAGGGGATGATGACTTCAGACTGGAAGAAGCTGGGCTTAGATTTGCCATTAAGAAGAAATTCCTTCCTGTGAGGGTGGTGAGAATCTGAAACAGGTTGCTCAGAGAAGTTGTGGAGGCTCCAAGCCTGGAAGTGCTCAGGATGAGGTTGGATGGGGCCTGGAGCAGCCTGCTCTGGTAGGAGATGTCCCTGCCCATGGCAGGCAGGTTGGAACTGGATGATCTTTAGGGTCTCTGCCAACCCAAACCATTTGGTGATTCTCTGGTTCTATGAATGTTTTCTTCTCCTCTTTCTGTCCTGCAGAAGCAGACTGGGGGCAGGTGCCAGACCCAGTGGACTGGTCTGAGTTTCTTCAGTGTGCCAATGCTGTGTCTACTAAAGGTCTTTGTCTTCAACTTGCAGGAGTCAGAGTCTGAGAACAAGCTGGATGGAGAGACAGCATCAGACAGTGAAAGCAAATCTGAATTTGGAGGCTCAGCCCCAGTGCCAACATCAGATGACACTCCAGAGGTCCTGAACAGAGCTCTCTCCAACCTGTCCTCAAGGTAGCACCCCCTGGGCATCATTTACTGCCAGGCCCCTGCATCCCCACTGTGGCTCTCCTGGCCCTGGCAGTGGGTGCTGGGAGCTGACAGAGCAGCTCTTGGGAGCTCTGCCTTGCTGAGGTGGCAGCAGGAAGGTGAACCTGAGGCCACAGGAAGCAGAGATGAGGGTGATGGTGGTGAGGGGAGCAGTCTGCTCAGGGCTGTGTGTGTGGCAGAGGAGCACTGTGGGCATGAGCTTGGCAGGTGAAGAGAGGCTTTGGGTGGGGCAGCAGGCAGTTGGGTTTAGCTTTGACAGCAACCCTCAGCTCTGCTCTGGTTTGACTGCTGCAGAAATGCACAAGTGTGCTGGTGTGCACAAGGTTGAAGAAGAAACTGAGGAGGTTCTCTGCAACCCATGGGAGAAAAGAGCTCTGCTGGGTACAAGGCAGCAGGGCCCNCCCTTCCAGCCCCTGACACTCTGTGATTCCCAGTGTGGATTCTTCCTCTATCCAGGAGCTTGCCCAGAGGAGAACTGGGGAAGGGAGAAGGTGTGGGAGTGCCTGGGAGCCAGGAGGTCATCTGCAATCCTTTTTCTGGCCTTCAGTCACCTCCTGCCTCGTCCCCCAAAGACAGGACTGTGAGCCCAGTGCTGGAGCAGTGCAGTGGGGAGGGCACTGCTGTTCCCTCGCAGCAGACTTGTCCTGTGGCCAGGGAGGATGGCTGAGGCTGGGTGATAAGCTCTGCTCTTCCTCCCCAGCTGCCTGGGGGTGGGACATGAGTAAAGTCAGCACTTGAGGAGCCTGCCTGGAAGCCCTGAGCCTGCCCACTTGGAGACCTTTCTTCCTGTCTAATTTGGGCAGTGCTGCATGCTTGGAGCTGTGCCTGGCACTGGAGACCTTGTGAAAATTCCTGCTAACAAGGCTCTGTCCCTTGGGCACTTGCAGGTCCCAATTCATCAACTGGGAGGCCTCATTAGCAGTGCAGAGGGAGCAGACCCTTTGCTGTGGCTGCTGCTGAGGCTGATGGAGAGTCAAAGCCACCCTGTGGGTCACTTAAACCACTTCAGGTTGGTTGTCATGGGAATAATTCCCTGTACCACCCAGAACATATGGGAAAGGAGCTGCTGGAGTGAATCCAGAGGAGAACCTCTGCTGTGGGGACAGGCTGGGACAGTTTGGGCTGTGCAACCTGGACAAGAGAAGGCTCCAGGTAGAGCTCAGAACTGCCTGCAAGGCCTCCAGGAGGGCTGGAGAGGAACTTGTTACAAAGACATGAAGTGACAGGACAGGGGATGATGACTTCAGACTGGAAGAAGCTGGGCTTAGATTTGCCATTAAGAAGAAATTCCTTCCTGTGAGGGTGGTGAGAATCTGAAACAGGTTGCTCAGAGAAGTTGTGGAGGCTCCAAGCCTGGAAGTGCTCAGGATGAGGTTGGATGGGGCCTGGAGCAGCCTGCTCTGGTAGGAGATGTCCCTGCCCATGGCAGGCAGGTTGGAACTGGATGATCTTTAGGGTCTCTGCCAACCCAAACCATTTGGTGATTCTCTGGTTCTATGAATGTTTTCTTCTCCTCTTTCTGTCCTGCAGAAGCAGACTGGGGGCAGGTGCCAGACCCAGTGGACTGGTCTGAGTTTCTTCAGTGTGCCAGTGCTGTGTCTGCTAAAGGTCTTTGTCTTCAACTTGCAGGAGTCAGAGTCTGAGAACAAGCTGGATGGAGAGACAGCATCAGACAGTGAAAGCAAATCTGAATTTGGAGGCTCAGCCCCAGTGCCAACATCAGATGACACTCCAGAGGTCCTGAACAGAGCTCTCTCCAACCTGTCCTCAAGGTAGCACCCCCTGGGCATCATTTACTGCCAGGCCCCTGCATCCCCACTGTGGCTCTCCTGGCCCTGGCAGTGGGTGCTGGGAGCTGACAGAGCAGCTCTTGGGAGCTCTGCCTTGCTGAGGTGGCAGCAGGAAGGTGAACCTGAGGCCACAGGAAGCAGAGATGAGGGTGATGGTGGTGAGGGGAGCAGTCTGCTCAGGGCTGTGTGTGTGGCAGAGGAGCACTGTGGGCATGAGCTTGGCAGGTGAAGAGAGGCTTTGGGTGGGGCAGCAGGCAGTTGGGTTTAGCTTTGACAGCAACCCTCAGCTCTGCTCTGGTTTGACTGCTGCAGAAATGCACAAGTGTGCTGCTGGTGTGCACAAGATTGAAGAAGAAACTGAGGAGGTTCTCTGCAACCCATGGGAGAAAAGAGCTCTGCTGGGTACAAGGCAGCAGGGCCCATGGCCCCTCCTGGAAGGAGGCAGAGGAGGGGTAGTGGTCCCCATTCTATGTGACCTTGCCACACAGCTGGTCCCAGGGGTGGCAGAACAGCAGCAGATGCTCTCCTGTCCCATTTCAGTGCCCCTGGCAGAGCAGAGGGCAGCATCTCTGCAGCAGTGAGGCTCACAGCAGGGCAGGCTGAGCTGCAGCATTGCAGCTCCTGCAGCCAGACCTTCATCAGTGGAGCAAGGTCTCTGCAGCTCTTGGAGCTTGCAGAGCTCAGCTGCTGCCTGTCCCTGGGGCCCACGGCAGCGGTGTCCCTGGGGCCCACGGCAGCGCTGTCCCTGGGGGCCACGGCAGCGCTGTCCTGCTCCCTGCCATTGCTTTGACTTTCTCCAACATTTCTCCTTCCAGATGGAAGAATTGGTGGGTGAGAGGCATCCTCACACTGGCAATGATTACTTTCTTCTTCATCATCATCTACTTGGGACCCATGGTCTTAATGACAATAGTAAGTGAGGTGCCCCCAGTGTTCATGGTGGGAGAGGGGAGGGAAGGTTCCTGGGGCTGTTGCTTAGAGCCTCATAGTTCAGAGGTTCTTGCTTAGCTTCCAGGGAGGAAGCCTGGCAGGGATCTGTGACCACCAGCCCTGGTGGTCAGCATCTGGCTGTAGCTGAAACTAACACAAGGGGTGGTTAGAAACTTCCTTCAGGGAAAGGGGAAGGGAAAACAGCAGGATGAGCTTCCCATGTTGGAGCAGGAGGCTCCTGCCAGGCTGAGGGTGACTGCTGAGGTGCCTTTTGCTCTGCTTGTTCTGTGTCTGCTGGAGGGAAGGGAGGCTTAGCCAGGCTGTGCTCAGCTGCTGCTGTGTGTCTGTGCAGGTGATGTGTGTCCAGATCAAATGCTTCCACGAGATCATCACCATTGGCTACAATGTCTACCACTCCTATGACCTGCCCTGGTTCAGGACTCTCAGCTGGTGAGTGAGGAGCTGCTGCTCTGCCCCGCCAGGTGTGCCCCAGGCATGCCTCTGCCCATTGCACACAGGCAGTGAGGGGCTCAGGTGGTGCCTCCAGGCCACACAGCCTGGGACTGCTCTGTGCTGACTGATGTGGAGAAGAGAAGGCTTTGGGAAGAGCTCAGAGCAGCCTTCCTGTACCTGAAAGGGGCTGCAGGAATGCTGGGGAGAGACTTTTGACAAGGGCTGGCAGTGACAGGAGGAAGGACAATGGCTTTGAGCTGGGAGAGGGGAGAGTGAGACTGGAGAGGAGGAAGAAATTCTTTAGAGTGAGATCTTTAAGGTCCTTTCCAACTGAAGCCAACCCTCACCTCCCTCCAAGCTCCAGGGAGCTGTAGAGAGCAATGAGGTCTCCCCCCAGCCTCCGCTCAACACCCCCAGCTCCCTCAGCTGCTCCTCCCCAGCCCTGTTCTCCAGACCCTTCCCCAGCTTTGTTACCCTTCTCTGGACCTGCTCCAGCTCCTCGATGTCCTTCTTGGGGTGAGAAGCCCAAAACTGAAGTGCAAGTCACTTGCTGTGCTTCTCCAGAAGCCTTTTAGGGTTCCTGCTACTGAGCATCTGCATCCTTCACAGGTACTTCCTGCTCTGTGTCAATTACTTCTTCTATGGAGAGACTGTGACAGATTATTTCTTCACCCTGGTTCAGAGAGAGGAGCCCCTGAGGATCCTCAGCAAATATCATCGCTTCATTTCCTTTGCTCTCTACTTGACAGGTACAGACCCTCCTGGGTCAGCTTGGCTGGGCTGGAGGGGAGGGATCTCCTTCAGCTTCTCTTCTCCTGAGTGTCCAAAGCATTGTCCACAGCATTTTGCCTCTGTACCCTGGCTGCATGGTTTGGGTAGTGGTGGCAAATCTCTTAGATGAGGTCCTGCAGAGGAAGGCTCCATAGTCTGTACAGGACAGCCAGGCTTGGTGGTTCAGCACCTGGAATGCTGCCTCCAGTTGTGCTGTCCCCAGCAGAAGCAGGACACAGAGCTGCTGGAGAGAGGCCAGAGGAGGCCACAAAGGTGATCCAAGAGCTGGGGCAGCTCTGCTGTGAGCACAGGCTGAGTGAGCTGGGGGGGTGCAGCCTGTGGAGGAGAAGGCTCCAGGGGGACCTTAGAGCTGCTGCCAGTGCCTGAAGGGATCCTGCAGGAAGGCTGCAGAGAGACTTTTGCTGAGGGGGTCTGAGCCAGGCCAAGGGGGAATGGTTTGGAGCTGAGGCAGAGCAGGGTTAGAGTTAGTGAGGAAGTTCTTCAGTATGAGAGTGGTGAGAGTCTGGCACAGACTGCCCAGGGAGGCTGTGGCTGCCCCCATCCTGGGAGTGTTTAAGGCCAGGCTGGATGAGGCCTTGAGCAGCTGAGTCCAGTTGAGAGGTGTTCCTGGGCATGGCATGGGCTGGGTTTGATGATCTCTGAGGACCCTTCAAACCTGAGCCATTCTTGGATTCACCTCTCCAAGTGTGGTATTTTGTGGCTCCACCAGCAGTGTTTTCCCACTCTGCATTGCTGCTTCACTCAAGTGAGGTCCTGAGGAGCTGTACAGCATTTCTCACTGCTGCAGAGCCATTCCCAGCATCTCTCTGTCTCTCCCCAGGGTTCTGCATGTTCGTGCTGAGCCTGGTGAAGAAGCACTATCGCCTCCAGTTCTACATGGTAAGTGAAGTGCAGGGCCTGGCTGCCCCCACTTGGAGGCAGAAGGAAGGGTGAAGGCTGCTTGGGAGTGTTGTGTAGAGCAGAAGCTGTTGGTAGAAGCTCCTCTGCTGGCTGTGTGTGGCCATGCTGCAGGAGCAGAGTCCCTGTGGGCAGAGTGAGTTCCTCATCAGCTGGCTCTGCCTGAGCTTCCCTGCAGAGATGCATTCTCAGCTCCCTGCACTTGTGGATGCTCTTCAGAAGCTGCCTGCAAGCTGAGAGGAGAGCACAAAGCTACTTCACCCTTCTTCTGAGGGTAGATCACCCCCAGGCTTTAGGGCTCTGTTCCCAGATGCCAGTAAGACCTTTGCTGGTGTTTGAGCTTTCCAGCACTCAGCACACAGAGCCTGGGCAGCTCCCAGCCTGCTCCTCATACACAGGCAGAAGGCTGAGGGGGATGGATGAAAATCTTTGCAGTGAGGGTGGTGAGACCCTGGCACAGGTTGAGGGTGGTAAGATCCTGGCACAAGTTGCCCAGGGAGGTTGTGGAGCACAGAAGCACCCAACGTGATCTTTGATCACGTTGGGTGCTTCTGTGCTCCACAACCTCCCTGGAGGTCTTCTTCTGTGCTCCACAACCTCTCTAGAGGTGTTCAAGGCCAGCTTGGACAAGCCCTTGAGTGACCTGTGCTAGTGGGAGGTGTCTCTGCCTGTGGTTGGAGCTGGCTGAGCTTTGAGGTCCCTTCCAACCCGACCCATTCTGTGGACATGAATATTGCAGGTGTGTGGGACAGGGCTGGGCTGAAGAGCAGTTGGAGCCACATTGAGAATGGAACTCAGGAGGTTCTACCTTGACATGAGGAGAAACTTCTCTGGTGTGAGGGTGCTGGAGGCCTGGAGCAGGCTGCCCAAGAGAGGTTGTGGTGTCTCCTTCTCTGGAGATTCCAAACCCTCCTGGATGAGTTCCTGTGTGGCCTCTCCTTGGTGACCCTACTCTGGCAGGGGGTTGGACTCAAAGAGGTCCCTTCCAACCACTTCCATTCTGTGATTTCTGAGCCTTCCCAGTGGAGGTCTCCTCTGGGCTGGAGCAGAAGAACAAGCCCCTAAATGACTGCTGGGGACTGTTCCCTGCCCCTCCTGACTCCCTCTTTGTCATGATGAAGGTGCTTGCTGGCAGTGCCCTCCTGGGGCTGAGGGGGAGCTGACAGCTCCTGGCTGCTGCCAGGGCTGGCTGTGGCAGTGCCCATGGGCAGGGTGGGCTGCATCCTGTCTTCTCTTGCAGTTTGGCTGGACCCATGTGACACTGCTGATCGTTGTCACCCAGTCCCACCTCATCATCCACAACCTGTTTGAGGGAATGATCTGGTGAGTGCCCTCCTGCACCTTGGGGGCTTTGCTTTCTGCAGCCTACAGCTGCTCTTTCAACAACCCAAATGGCCCAGGAGAAGAAGCTTCCAGAGAGGGACCAACCACTTCAGAAAATCAGAGCACTGAGTGATACCTGAGAGCAGCTGAGGACTTCTCTGTGCTCCTGGAGCAGTACAGAGTTGTAGTCTGTACTCAGACCCACCTAAGGTTTGGGTTGGACACTAGAAAGAAGCTCATTACTAGAGGGGTGGTGAGACACTGGAGCAGGTTGCACCTCGTCCCTGGAGGTGTTTTAAGACCTCTACTCTGCCCTGCTGAGGCCATAGCTGGAATATTGGGCCCAGTTCTGGGCTCCCCAGGTGCAGAGGGACAGGGAAGGGCTGGAGAGAGTCCAGGGCAGGCTGGGAAGATGCTGAGGGGCATGGAGCAGCTCTGGGAGGGAAGTCCTAGGGCTGTTGAGCCTGCAGGAGAGCAGCCCCAGAGGGGAGCTGAGCAGTGCTCAGCAAGAGCTAAAGAACCTGTGGGGGGACAGAGCCTGGGGCCAGACTCGTGTCAGCGATGCTCAGTGCCAGGCCAAGGGGCGGTGGGCACAGAGTGGACCCCAGGAGGTTGCATCTGCAGAGGAGGAGAAAGTTGTTTGTTGTGAGGGTGCTGGAGGCCTGGAGCAGGCTGCCCAGAGAGGTTGTGGAGTGTCCTTGTGTGCAGAGCTGCCAACCCCCCCTGGGCACTGTGCTGCTGGGCAAGCTGCTGGGGGTGCCCTGCTGGAGCAGGGTGGGCTTGGCCTGGCTGCTCTGCAGAGCTCCCTTCCCATGGGGGGCAGTTCTGTGGAATCTTGGTATTGTCTGATCCTGGCACTTTGCAAGGGTTTGGTTCCTCTCCTAGGTTCATTGTCCCAATCTCCTGTGTCATCTGCAATGACATCATGGCCTACATGTTTGGCTTCTTCTTCGGCCGCACTCCTCTCATCAAGGTCTGTAACACACAGTTTGGCTCCTTTGGGGCCCACTCCTCTCTTCCCTCACCAGCAGCTCTCTGGGCTGTGGTGGGTCTGAAGCAAACCTCCACACTCAGCTTGGTGCCTCCCAGTCCTGCAGGCTGTGAGCCCAGCAGAGCATTTCGCGCTGTCAGTGCCAGCTGCTGCCCCAGCTCCTGTTTGTTGGTTGTTGGCACCAGTTTGTGTTTGCCTCAGCAGTTCCCAAGTGGGGAAGGGCCCTGTGGGGGTGTGGAGGGGCATGGTTTGTGATCACCACTTGTGTCTCCTCTGGCAGCTCTCCCCAAAGAAGACCTGGGAGGGTTTTATCGGAGGATTCTTTGCCACTGTTCTGTTTGGACTGTTGGTGAGTGCCAGCAGAGTGCTGCTTGCCCTGGGCCTTTCCCTTCCTAGGCTGACAGGTTTGGGGCTCAGAAATGCAGTCAAGCTTTCAGCTCTCAGCTCTTGTCAGAGACTTCAGACTTCCCTCACTGAGCAGGAGCTGGACTGGTCTGTTGCTGTGTTCTGTGTACAGGTCTGGAGCTGGAGCAGAGTTCTGGAGGAGGTTTTGAGTCCCTCTTAGCCACTGTGGCTGCAACCACCCCTGAAATGTTCTTGCTGCTGCTGCTGGGGAAATGCTGTGCAGCACTGCAGAGGCTGTGTGCAGAAATGGCCTCAGGTTGCACCAGGGAAGGTTTAGGTTGGACATTAGGAGAAGCTTCTTCACTGAAAGGGTTCTCAAAGGCTGGCACAGGCTGCCCAGGGAGGTGGTTGAATCCCCAGCCCTGGAGAGGTTTCAGAGCCACAGGGATGTGATGCTGAGGGCCAGAGTTTAGCTCCAGCCTTGGTAGGGTTAGAGAAAGGTTGGACTCAGTGATCTTAAAGGCCTTTTCCACCCAAACAATTCCATGATTCCAGTTCCCTCCTGGAGTGCTCTTCTGTGCCTGAGGTGATCTCTGTGGCTGGTTGCTTCCATCCTCTCAGCCCCATGGTGCAGCCAGTCCCAGCCTGTCCCTGTGGGGCTCTGCTGACTGCCTGCTGAGCAGCTGCACTGACTGCAGGAAAAAGCTTCCTCTGCCTTGAGCCAATTACTGCTGCTCAGCAGAGTAATCTCCTTAATGAGGCTTGGGAGGTGGCTCCTGTCTCCTTGAGTGGCCTTTTCCCTTCAGATGGGCTCTGCTGCACTGCTGAGGAACAATGAACCCTGCTGCCTCCTGCTGCCTCTCCTCTGCTCTCCTTGCAGCTGTCCTACATCATGTCTGGGTACCGCTGCTTCACCTGCCCAGTGGAGTTCAACAACGACACCAACAGCTTCACGGTGGACTGTGAGCCCTCTGAGCTCTTCCAGCTGCAGGAGTACAACATCCCCCTGGTGCTGCAGTCCGTGGTGGGCTGGGTAGGACTCTCCCTGTCTGTTGGATCTTATTTGTTGGTATAGGAAAGCTAAGCACAGAGCTCAGGGCTTTGTTTTGATGTCTTTGGAGGAACACAATGAGGGACGATTGTAGTTGCATTAAAAAAAGAGGAGTTTGGTGGTGCCCCATGTTGGTTGAAGGCCCAGAGGAGTTGTCCCTGGGTCTGGTGGGATATCAGCTGGCTTGAAGGCTACTGGCATCCAGGCCTCCATCAGAAGCAGCATAGCCAGCAGGTGGAGAGGGGATTCTGCCTCTCTGCTCTGAGCCCTCACCTGCTGTGCTGTGTCCAGCTATGGGACCCCAGTGCAGGAGGGACATGGAGCTGCTGGAGCAGGTCCAGAGGAGGCCACAAAGGTGATCAGAGGGCTGGAGAAACTCCTGTGGGGTGAGGATGAGAGAGTTGGGGCAAAGAGAAGAGAAGGCTCCAGGCAGACCTTAGAGCTGCATTTCAGTGTCTGAAGGGCAGGCTGGGGAGGGACTGCTCTGAGAGGCCTGTGGGGGCAGGCTGAGGGTAGTGGTTTGGAACTGGAGCAGGGCAGAGTTAGGTTGGACATCAGGAGGAAGCTCTGCACCATGAGGGTACTGAGACACTGGCACAGGCTGCCCAGGATGGTGATTGAGGCCCATCCCTGGAGACACTTTCTGTGTCCCTGGGCAGCCTGCTCCAGCTGGAGCTGACCCCGGCGCGGGCAGGGGGGCAGAGCAGATGGCCTTGGAGGGGCCCTTCCGCCCTGGTGCATTCTGTGAGTGTATGGATCTGTGAAAAGCTCCTGGCCCAAAGCCTGGCAGGCAGAGGAGGAGGCAGGCAGTGGCCATTGCTGATCCCCTCAGAGCCTGCCCTGTGTTCCCCTGCAGAAGACTCTCCGGATGTATCCCTTCCAGATCCACAGCATCGCCCTCTCCACCTTCGCCTCCCTCATTGGGCCTTTCGGAGGCTTCTTTGCCAGTGGATTTAAAAGGGCCTTCAAAATCAAGGTGAGGATGGGGAAGGTCATTTGCATCTCAGAAAGCAAAGCCCAGGTGGTTGGTGCCACTCCTGGCAGTCCCTGTGCCCCAGGGAGCAGCAGGTGGGCGCTTTGGGAAGGGAGGGGAGCTGGGGCCTGGTCACAGATCAGATGCTGGAGCAGGTTCTGGTGGCTTTGATTGACTGGGGAGAGACCTCAAAGTGTCAGCTGTGATACTCTAAACTCTGCTGCAGAACTTGAGGCAGAGGAGGAAAAACCCAGTCAGGAAGTTTTGCAATCTGGGGCTTCCCTTGCTGCCTCACAGGCTGGCCTGAGCTCTGGGCTTCAGTTAGATGCCTTGAAAGGCAGGAGAGGGTTGGAGGAGATCAGCATTAGCCTTGAGTGACCCTTGAGTGACAGATCTGAGTCAACAGATCAGAGTCAGTGCCTGAGTTGATGTCCCTCAGGCACTGGCAGCCTTCTGAAGGAGAACCCAGGTAGAGTCAGTGTCTCCTGAGCCTTGACATTTGCCTTCTGGGAGGAGTTAGAGCAAGGCTGTGAGTGCTGAGCACAGAAGTGCAGAAGCAGGGACAGGTGATGGATGATTGAACCTGCTCAGTGCAACTCCTCCTGCTCTGCACAGGACTTTGCCAACACCATCCCAGGGCATGGAGGCATCATGGACCGCTTCGACTGCCAGTACCTGATGGCCACCTTTGTGAATGTCTACATTGCAAGCTTCATCAGGTACTGCTGCTGGGGGGCAGCTGGGGGGGCTCTGCCAGGCTCCAGGGGTGTGCAGGGACGAGGCCTTGAGTGACCTGTGCTAGTGGGAGGTGTCCCTGCCTATGGCAGGGGGTTGGAACTGGATCATTCTTGAGGTTCCTTCCAACCTTCCCATTCTGTGATTCTAAGTATCTGAGGGCTGGGGGTCAGGAGGGGGGAGACAGGCTCTGCTCACTGCTGCCTGGGATAGGACAAGGAGCAATGGATGGAAGCTGCAGCACAGGAGGTTCCAGCTCAACACAAGGGCAACTTCTTGCCTGGAAGGGTCCCAGAGCCCTGGCACAGGCTGCCCAGAGAGGCTGTGGAGTCTCCTCCTCTGGAGCCTTTGCAGGCCTGTCTGAATGTGTTGTGTGTGCCCTGAGCTGGATTGTCTGGTCCTGCTCTGGCAGGGGGCTGGGACTGGATGAGCTCTTTGGGTCCCTTCCAACCCCTGACATCCTGTGAAGGTTCTCCAACCCCTCTGATCATGATGATTTCTTTCTTCCAGAGGTCCTAACCCAAGCAAACTGATCCAACAGTTCCTAACCTTGAGGCCAGACCAGCAGCTGCACATCTTCAACACGCTCAAAGCACACCTGGTGGACAAGGGCATGTTGGGCAGCCTGGAGGAGGCATAGAGAGCTGTGGGATGGAGCAGGACTGCAGCCAGACAAGCCTCCTGGGCCAACTTTCAGGCTTGCCTGATCTAAGACAATAACAAGGCCTCATTTCACTGTAACCTTTCTTCCTCTCTTGGTAAATGTTTGCATTTGTGTTGTTTTTTTTAAATAATATATTTATAGAGCTTTGGTTCAAGTGAGCAGATCTGGGCTTTGTAGCTGGCAAGGAGGTGAGGTTTGGAAGGACTCTTGGGTGAAGTAGGAGGGTACAAGTGTCCTCCTGGGCTGTTTTTAGGCTTGGGTGCCCATGGGCAGAGCTGAAGGCTCCCTGGCAGTGTCTGGGTGCAGGAGGTGTGCAGGGCACCAGCAGTGCCACCACCTCCGCCTGGGAGCCAGCTCCTGGCCACGGTGCCAGGCTGTGTTCACCAGGGCAGCTCTGGGGACCATCATTTTCTCCCCTGGTAGCTGTGAATGAGCTGCTCCTGCCAGGCAGCCAGAGTGGGGCCTGTGTGCAGCCTCCTTGCAGAGGCTCTGTTGTTGGGAGAGGATCTTGTCCCAGCGCAGCTCCGGTCACGCACAGCCTCTCGCAGTGCCTCTCACATTCCCCACCCCTTGCAGCTGATATTTTGGCCAATAAGATCTTGATAAACCAATTAAACCAGAAACAGGCCTGGGGACAAGGAGTTGAGGGAAGTGGAGAGGATGTGAGAGGTTCAGATTACTTCAGAGCTGAATCAAGAGAAGAGGTTTTGAAGAAGGTGGAAGGTTCCTTGAGCAGTCGCTGCCAAGCAAGAAGCAGCCTTGCAATGGCCTGGTTCAGTTTCTTCCCCACACCCCTCCCCATCCTTTAGGAAACACTGAACCACACTTGTCCATTTCTCCACAGTTGGAAACCCCACCCTGGGATGTTTTAATGAATTGGGGGAGCAGTTTCCAACTTGGTTTCTTTTCTGCAGGTTGCTGGTGGGGGCTGCAGCCCCCCCAGGCTGGCTGTTTTGGTTTTCTTTCAGGGATCACATCTGTCACTTTGTTTGTTACTTGAGTTCTAGATGTTGTGCTGCTGAGTTTGTCATGGTCTGTGTTGCATTTCACTCTGGGTTCATTTACCTGCAGGCTCCTGTCCTGCTCTGCTTACTGAATCTTGTCAGGAATAGTTTGTACTTAAGAGTTGCAATTTTTTTCCCCTGAGTCCTTCCCTTTATTTTGTCCTACTTTTGTATTATTTAAAGATGAGAGCCCTCAAGATTGTAAAGCTTTCCCTTTTCTTCTTTTTTGTGATCAGGTAGTGAAGAAGCTCCCATGTTCCCCAACACAAAGTTGACTCTGAGTTTGCTTCTTTCCATAGTTTGTGCATGAGAGAGAGAGAGAAACTTTACCTTATCTTAACCTGAGGAATGAGTGACAGGGAAAGGTAACACAGAATTACAGGAATGCTTTCCAACCACTGACTGGCAGTAACCTTGCACACAGGCACCTCCCATATGGAGACATGCTGCAAGCTAAGCATTGATGGACAACAGACCACTTGAAAACCACGCTCCAGGTTCTGACCCTGCCACTGCTTCATTCACCCTCAGCGAGCCTCTGTAAATGCCCTGGCAGCCCCCAGGCTCTCCCCCTTACTGCAGGACTCTCTGCAGTAAGCAATGCTTCACCCCCCCAGACAGGAACCACAGGGCTGAGGTATGGAGCTGCAGAATCCAAAAGCAGAGGTTGTGGAGAAGAAGGCTTCCTTTCACACCATGTGCTCTCAGCTGGTGAGCAGCTGGCAGGAGCTGGGATGCCACAGCAGAGCCACTTGAGGATTGCAGTGAGTTCATGCCTGTGGTATAAGTGGAGGCTTTCCTGGGCTAGCTGTGGAGGCTGCTACCCTCCAGGCTGGATTGAACAGGGATTTATTTTCTGCTGCTTTAGAGGATCTTTGTCCAAGCCCCTAATTTGAAAGCTGAAGGAGAGAATGAAGCTGCTTCTGTCTTGCTTGGAGAACATTTAGTCTGGCATTTGTGACAGTTCAGCTGGGCAAAGGGAGGGCACCTTGCAAGGCACACCCAGACTGGGAACAGGTGTGGAAGTGCCAGGGGTTTGGGTAGTCCTGGAAGAGTAGTTTGCCCTGTGGGGTCAGAGCAGCTGGTGCTCTGATGGATTCTTTCTGCCCATTGCCAACATCTGATGCCCAAGTCCCTTGCAGTGCATTGCTGGGTCCTGAGGCAGTCAGCAGGAGCAGCTGAGGAGCTTCACACTCCTGCGCTCTGTAGTGAGACATTTGTCATGTGTGGGCCTTGAGCCTTCTGCTTTATGCCGTTTGGACCTCTCGAGTTGTAGTTAGCATGGCACAAATCCCAGCTCAAGGCTTTGCTGCAGGCTGTGGAGGTGCAGAGGCCTTTGGAGGGTGCAGTGCTGGGTTTGGACACTGGAGGGCAGCAGCAGCGCTTCGTGGCCGCTTGGGGCTAGCGCAGCAGCAGCAGCACAGCGCAGCAGCACAGCGCAGCAGCACAGCGCAGCAGCAGCAGCACAGCAGCGCCTGTCGGTGGTGGCTTTGCCGAAGAGCTCTCAGCTGTACTCTTCGTTGCCTCCCAGCAGCGCAGCTAGAGGGTGGACTTCTACACCGGGTCTGATCCTGAAGGGTAAAGCTACGTGGAGAGAGTTCAGCATCCTGCAGAGTGAGTGGGAGCAGAGCTTCCAGCTGAGAGAGGGAGGAGGAAGGGAGGGAGATGAGGGTTGTGAAGGTTATTTGTGAGCTGGAGAGCTGAGGCTGGTGAGCACTGTGGCATTTCCTTCGTTGGGCTGTGGGTGGCAAGCCCACTTCTGTTCTGGGCTGAAGGTATGTGACTGCCCAGCTCTTAGTGACAGTGGCTGCTGGCTGGGAGCATTTTGTGGGTTTGCTTCATCAGCTCAGCCTCTGAGTGGCTTTGCTGTAGGTATTTCAAATTAGACTTAGGTAAGAGAAACTGAAAAGCTGATGTTAGTGGCTTTGGCTGTCCTTAAAGGAGCCATCTGTGATGCCAAGGGACATGTAGCAGGACACACTGCAGCTCCTTTCATTGCTTGAAGCCTTGCAGGACCTTGGTGTGCTGCAGCCCTGAAATTCAGCAAGAATTCAGGTTTGGTGGGGGGGCTGCAGAGCCAGAGAGGCTGAACTGACAGCAGAGATGTCAAGGTAAGGCTACGAGGGGATGCTCACAGGAAGGTTCTCCAGCTGCACAGCTGCAGCTCAGCATTGCACAATGGCTTCTGTTTGCAGTGGGCTCCATGACTGGAGAAGTTCCTCCAGCTTTTGCCCAGCCAGAGGGAAATAGCTGAGATCAGACCAGCAAGGGTGAGGAACTCTGTCAGCTGCTGTGTGTGCTTGGCTTGGAAGGAAGAGAAAGGCAGCCAGGGTAAAGCCTGTGAGGGTGCTGCTGCTGCCTGGCAGGGGACAGGCTGCTGTGGGACCCAGCTCCTCAGGAGTGCTCTCTGCTTTGCCAGTTGGAGCAGGCAGCAGGGATGTGTGTGTCATGAGCAGGGGGTGGCACGTGGCTGGAAAGCTTCTGCCTGGGGAGGAGCTGTCCTGGTGAGGTGCTCTGCTGGTGGGTGCTGAGGTGCCTTGGGCACAGCCTGGGCAGGCATGGTGGAGTGCTGCTGCCTTCCCTTCCAAGGGTTGTCTCTTGCTTCTGGTGTGTGCAGCAGGTTCCCCCAAGCATGGCTGCACTGGGATCCTGGCATCTCTCCCTTCCCCTGCCTCCTCTGTGGTAAGAGGAGGGTGAAGCTGTGTGGAAAGCATCCCTAGAGCCCACCCAGAGCCTCCTGGGGCAGGTGTTTGTCACAGACAGCATCAAATGAGAGCTTCTGTGCTTCCTGCCTTCTGTAGCACCCTGGGGTTGCAGTTTGTCCTCCTGCACTCTTCGTCTGCTCCTCTTCTCCAGACCTGATGTGTTCCTACCATCTGCTTCTTTCTCTGTGCACTCTTCTTTTGGTTCATGTTTTAGCTGCCCAGGTAGAGCTGCCTTCCTTTGACTGAATGTCTGACTGTGATATATTGTATATTTTAAAGTATCTACCCTATTTATATACTACATGTTACTGGTAAATAAATACAAGTTCCATTAGCCCTGGTGGAGTTTTATTGTGCACTGCTGGCAAGTGGGGGAGATGCTGGAAACGTTTCCCTGCTCTGTGGAGCAGGTCAAGGCTGGTTCAAACTGGGAGGGGTTGGAGGGGACCTCTGGAAATCATCCAGTCCAACCCCCTCTGCCAGAGCAGGGCACACAGGAACACATCCAGGTGGGTTTGGAAAGTCTCCACACAAGGAGACTCCACAACCTCTCTGGCAGCCTGCTCCAGGCCTCCAGCACCCTCACACCAAACAACTTTCTCCTCATCTTGAGGTGGAACCTCCTGGGTGCCAGTTTGTGCCCACTGCCTCTTGTCATACCATAGGACACCACTGAGCAGAGCCTGGCCCCTTCCTCTTGCCCCCCACCCTTCAGATATTTGTAACCATTGATCAGATCCCCTCTGGGGCTGCTGGAGAAGCGAAGCTTCCAGGGAGACTTCAGAGCAGTCTTCCAGTGCCTGAAGTAGGCTACAGGAGAGCTGGGAGGGACTTTTGACAAGGGCTGGGAGTGAGGGGACAAGGGATGATGGCTTTGAGCTGGGAGAGGGGAGATGGAGAGTGGAGGTGAGGAAGAAATTGTTGAGAGTGAGGCTGGGCAGACACTGGCACAGGTTGCCCAGGGAGGCTGTGGATGTCGCCTCCCAGGAGGTGTTCAAGGCCAGGCTGGATGAGGCCTTGAGCACCCTGTGCTGGTGCGAGGTGTCCCTGCCCATGGCAGGGGTTTGGAACTGGATGGTCTTTGAGGTCCCTTCCAACCCAACCCATTCCATTATTTCAGCCCAGGATGCACCAAGCTGCTTGCTAAAGCTTTTTGGTGCTGTGGAGTCAGCTGCAGATGTGCCTCTGGGCACAGGAGCTGGAGCCTGAGCTGGCTGCAAGGTCCTGGCACGGCCAGGGTGGATGCTGGCAGGGGTTAATCACAGCTGAGAAATTGGTTTGTCACTTCAGGCAGTGACTGGAGCCAGCTCAGACATCCTCAGCTCACAAATTCCACTGCTCTGAGCCCAGAGAATGTGACAGAGTGGAAAGCAGAGGTATGGCCACAGGGCAGCCCAGCACCTACCCAGCAGTGAAGGAGAGAAGCTCCAGTGCCTTGCTCCAGACCCAGCCTGCCTGAATCCCAGCCTGGTGAGGTTGGGAAGGGACCTCTGGAGATCAGCCAGGCCAAGCCTCCTGCTCCAGCAGGGCACCCCCAGCAGCTTGCCCAGCAGCACAGTGCCCAGGGTGGGTTGGCAGCTCTGCACACAAAGAGACTCCACAACCTCTCTGGGCAGCCTGCTCCAGGCCTCCAGCACCCTCACAACAAACAACTTTCTCCTCCTCTGCAGATGCAACCTCCTGGGGTCCAGTCTGTGCCCACTGCCCCTTGGCCTGGCACTGGGCACCACTCAGCAGAGTCTGGCCCCAGCCTCTTGTCCCCCACAGCTCCTTCAGCTCTTGCTGAGCACTCTTGCTGAGCCCTCTGGGGCTGCTCTTCTGCAGGCTCTCAGCCCCAGGGCTCTCAGCCTTTGCTCCTGCCAGAGCTGCTCCAGGCCCCTCAGCATCTTCCCAGCCTGCCCTGGACTCTCCCCAGCCCTTCCCTGTCTCCCTTTCCTCTAAGAGCAGCCTCATTCCATCCCCATCTCCTTGCTGTTACCAGGTGGGTGTAGAAACCTTCCTCAGCCGTGGAGACCACTCAGCAGCTGCAGTAACCACGCTCGTGTCCCCTCCTCTGCATTAGAGCATCCAGAGACCCCCCCGGGGCCCTTGGCCATGGCCTCCAGAGCTCTGCAGCTGAGCACATTTCCCGAAAGTGAGTGCTGGGCTGTGTCCCTCAGTCAGTGATTTCCCAGCACCCAGGGGCCCCAGGGCCAGGCACCCACTTCCTCAAAGCACCCAGCAGTGCGGGCAGCAGCCCTGGCACGGCTGCAGGCTGGGCCAGGCTGCCGCAGCTGCTCGCCCCCCAGAGAGGGTAGCCAAAGGGCGGCAAAGCAGGCAGCATCACCTCGCCGTGGTGGGGGGCAGCAAGAGGAGAGCTTTGCAGCAAAGCAGGGCAGGAAAGTACTTTTATGGGGTTGTTCTCAGCTGCTCTCAGAGGAGGAGGAGGAGGAGGAAGTACGTTGGCAACTCAACCCTCACCAAGCCGCCGCTCTGCTGGGGGCATCGCGCCCCGGGCGTGGGAGCCCCACGGGACCATCAGAGCTTCTTGGCAGCCCAGCTGGGAGCAAGTCCTGCTTGGAAACAGAAGAGCCAGACCCTTCCTGATCCAAAATGTCCCTCAAGCTGCCCCGGAACTGGGATTTCAACCTGAAAATGGATGCTGTGAAAATAGGTACTGTGACCTTCCCCTGTGCCCTTCTGCTGCGGCTGCAGCCTGGCAGCTGCCCGCTGGCTCTGCTGGGGTGCCAGAGCCCAGCTCCCATTTCAGCTACAGCCCAGCCCCAAACCTGCTCCTGGCCGCGACGGGGGCACCCTGGGGGCATCCCACGTTCCCCTTTCAGCCATCAGATGGCTTGCAAATGACTTACAGCAGGAGGAGGTTTGTGTGAGGCTGCCAGGGGATGCTGCGGGAGCAGGAGCAGGAGCTGCGCTCTGTGACTGAGCTGCGGTTGTGGCCCCGGGGTGGGGAATGGGGGTCCCGGCAGCCCGGGGCTGCTGCTCACCCCCAATGCAGCTCTGGGGGGACCTAAGGCCCCAGGGGCTCGTTCTGCTGGCGCCAGCCCTGCAGGAGGTGGAGTGCAGGCCGCGAGCAGCAGGGAGCAGACGCTGCAGGCTGGAGGAAGCAATCTCACTCTTGCTCAGGTTTCTTCACCCAGCTCAGCGTCATTGGCTTCCTGCTGCCAGTGCTGAAGAGCCTCCTGGCACCCCTGCTGCACTGGGACAGCTTTGCTGTCTGGTTCCCTGGCTTAGCTCCTGCCTCTGCCCAGCTTTGCACAGCTCTTCCCTGCCGTGGGATCCAGCTCCAGCATGGAAACCACTTGAGAACAGCTCTGGGAAGGAGTCAGGGATTAGCCTCCTCTGGACCCTCTCCAGCAGCTCCAGGTCCTTCTCCTGCTGGGGTCCCCAGAGCTGGAGGCAGTGCTGCAGGTGTGGTCTCAGCAGAGCAGAGAGTCAGAATTCCCTCCCTGTGCTGCTGCTCTCCTGCTTTGGATGCAGCCTCAGACATGGTTACCTTCTGGGCTGTCAGGGAGGGCTCTTGCTTAAGACAAAGATTTGGGGCAGGAGCCTGTGTTGAGGTGGGTACCACAGTGGGACCCAATGCAGCCCCTCCTGCAAGTCACTCTTGGTCAGGGCTCCTCCTGGGGGAGCAGGCAGCAGGACACAGGTACCCTGCTGTGGTCCCCAGGGCTGGGGGAAGAGTGAGGATGTTTTGGAGGAAACAGCTTCAGAGGCAGTTACTGCAGGAAATGCTTCAGAGGGCACCACAGCTGCTCTTAGTGGCTCTTTCCTGCCCTCTGAGAGCAGCAAGGAGGAGCAGGCTGAGTGTGGCAGGGATGTGTTGGTGAAGGAGGTGGTTCCAAGTGCCTGGACCACCCTGGGGAGGGTCAAGGACAAAGCTTCACCCTCACCTCACCTAAAAGTTTTAGTTGGTCACTGCACTTGAGCTGGACCTGCCACTGGCCACTGAAGGTAGAAGCTTGGGAAAGTGGTAAGGGAGGAACCACAGCCTTGGTAGCTTTGGTTTTGTGAAGGCAGAGAACTTTCCACGGGGCAAAAATAGCTCAGCTGCCTGCAAAGCCAAACTGCTCACACAGCCTCCCCCCAACTCCCTCCTGCGGTGGGGACAGTGGTTGGAGAGTGCTGAAGCAGTGAGTGAGGACCTTGCAAACAGGACACTGAGGAGCTGGAGCCTGTCCAGGGAAGGGCACTGAGGCTCCTGAAGGGCCCAGAGCAGCTGAGCTATGAGGAGCAGCTGAGGGAGCTGAGGGTGTTCAGGCTGGAGAAGAAGAGGCTGAGGGAGACCTCATTGCTCTCTGCAGCTCCTTGAAGGTAGCAGTTCATGGTAGGCAGGCAGAACCCTGCACTCAGCACCCTGCACACTCCTGGGGGCTACTCCATCCCTGCAGATCATTCTCCAAAGACTTTCCCCCTGAGGAACTGGCAGCAGCCAGCAGATGTGAAGGAACACAACACAAAGTGCTGCTGGGCAGCCCCCTGCTGAGGCTCACTGCTGAGACCGGAGGGATGCAGACGCTTTGGCAGAGGGCGAAGCAGCTGCCCAGAGCCTGAGGTGCAGTTTGGAAACTCCATTTCGGTTTTCCCAGCAGGGTAATGCCCAGTGCCAGCATCTTGGAGGGCACCTGGCTGGCGAATCCCTCTGGAAAGTCATGGATATTAGGAGGAATTTCTTTGCTGCAAAAGTGGTCAGGGACTGGCACAGGCTGCCCAGGGAGGTGGTGGAGTCCCCATCCCTGGAGGTGTTCAAGAAACCTGTGGCCATAGCACTTGGGGACAGGGTTTGGTGGCCATGGTGGTACTGAGTTGGTGTTGGACTGGAGGATCTCGGAGAGCTTTTCCCACCCAAACAATTCTCTGATTCTATGATGTGCACTGGCACAGTTCCTTCCCCTTGGAGCCCTTCCAGTCCAATTGTGTGAGAACTGCTTCACTGGAAACACCAGAGAACGCCTCCCGGCGCAGCCCTCCCGGCGCAGCCCTCCCGGCGCAGCCCTCCCGTTTCCAAAGCCTGTTTCCCAAGGCATCTCTGGGTCGCTGCTATTTCTGCTGCAAGCTGCTTGGGGTGCGCCTCAAAACACACCCTGCCATTAAACACCAAACACACAAACCCCCCCCAGGCTGATGATTTTCTTCTCACTTGCGAGGCAACGACTCCCACGCAGGAAAAAGGAAGCACACAGTGACAGATACTGCAGCCACTTCCTCGCCAGGCTTTAGCCGCTCTGCTGAGTGCGGCGGAGGGGCAGGCAGCAGAGGAGCGGGGAGCAGGGCAGCAGAGGGGCAGGGAGCAGGGCAGCAGAGGGGCAGGGAGCAGGGNGAGGAGCAGCTGAGGGAGCTGAGGGTGTTCAGGCTGGAGAAGAAGAGGCTGAGGGAGACCTCATTGCTCTCTGCAGCTCCTTGAAGGTAGCAGTTCATGGTAGGCAGGCAGAACCCTGCACTCAGCACCCTGCACACTCCTGGGGGCTACTCCATCCCTGCAGATCATTCTCCAAAGACTTTCCCCCTGAGGAACTGGCAGCAGCCAGCAGATGTGAAGGAACACAACACAAAGTGCTGCTGGGCAGCCCCCTGCTGAGGCTCACTGCTGAGACCGGAGGGATGCAGACGCTTTGGCAGAGGGCGAAGCAGCTGCCCAGAGCCTGAGGTGCAGTTTGGAAACTCCATTTCGGTTTTCCCAGCAGGGTAATGCCCAGTGCCAGCATCTTGGAGGGCACCTGGCTGGCGAATCCCTCTGGAAAGTCATGGATATTAGGAGGAATTTCTTTGCTGCAAAAGTGGTCAGGGACTGGCACAGGCTGCCCAGGGAGGTGGTGGAGTCCCCATCCCTGGAGGTGTTCAAGAAACCTGTGGCCATAGCACTTGGGGACAGGGTTTGGTGGCCATGGTGGTACTGAGTTGGTGTTGGACTGGAGGATCTCGGAGAGCTTTTCCCACCCAAACAATTCTCTGATTCTATGATGTGCACTGGCACAGTTCCTTCCCCTTGGAGCCCTTCCAGTCCAATTGTGTGAGAACTGCTTCACTGGAAACACCAGAGAACGCCTCCCGGCGCAGCCCTCCCGGCGCAGCCCTCCCGGCGCAGCCCTCCCGTTTCCAAAGCCTGTTTCCCAAGGCATCTCTGGGTCGCTGCTATTTCTGCTGCAAGCTGCTTGGGGTGCGCCTCAAAACACACCCTGCCATTAAACACCAAACACACAAACCCCCCCCAGGCTGATGATTTTCTTCTCACTTGCGAGGCAACGACTCCCACGCAGGAAAAAGGAAGCACACAGTGACAGATACTGCAGCCACTTCCTCGCCAGGCTTTAGCCGCTCTGCTGAGTGCGGCGGAGGGGCAGGCAGCAGAGGAGCGGGGAGCAGGGCAGCAGAGGGGCAGGGAGCGGGGCAGCAGAGGGGCAGGCAGCAGCACAGCAGAGGGGCAGGGAGCGGGGCAGCAGAGGGGCAGGCAGCAGCACAGCAGAGGGGCAGGGAGCGGGGCAGCAGAGGGGCAGGGAGCTGGGCAGCAGAGGGGCAGGTAGCAGAGGGGCAGGGCAGCAGAGGGGCAGGCAGCAGAGGGGCAGGGAGCTGGGCAGCAGAGGGGCAGGCGGCAGGGAAGCAAAGGGGCAGGGAGCTGGGCAGCAGAGGGGCAGGGAGTAGAGGGGCAGGCAGCAGCACAGCAGAGGGGCAGGGAGCTGCACAGCCTAACTCAGCTCCTGGGGACCAGGCTCTCAGCCTCCTGTGCCCCTCTCTTGGCCTGGCAGCTCGCTCCAGGAGCGTGATGAGCGGCGAGGCTGCCGCTGCCCGCCCGGCGTCCCCCAGCCTGCTGGAGCGGCCGCTGAAGCTGGGCTGGCTGAAGAAGCAGAGATCCATCGTCAAGAACTGGCAGCAGAGGTACTTCGTGCTCAAGGGACAGCAGCTTTACTATTACAAGGATGAGGACGAGGTCAAACCACAGGTAGGACGAGGCCACTGAGCTTTGCTGGTTCTCAGCCTTCCCTCCTTGCACCTTGGTTGGGCTGGGAAGTGGTTAGGGATGGGTCTGGGGTAGGGCATCAAAAGTTTTCTGCTTCTGGGCAGCAAGGGAGTCAAGGTGGGGGTTGGTGTCCTTAAGAATAAGCAATGGGACGAGAGGAGATGGCCTCAGGTTGCCCCAGAGGAGGTTTGGGCTGGACTGAGGAACAATTTCTTCCCCAAAAGGCTTGTCCAGGCCTGGCCCAGGCTGCCCAGGGCCTGGGGGGGTTTGGAAGCTGTGGAGCTGTGGTGCTGAGGGCCAGGGCTTGGTGGCATTTCCTCATTTCCTGCCCCCAGAGGCTCTCGATGCTGATTCACCACAGCCTGCCCAGCTCCCCCCACCCCCCCAGCAGGGACCCAGCTGCCTATGTTCACCTCACCAGATGGGCAAAGGAAGGTCCAAGGGAAATGGCTGTGTCCCACTTTGCTTTTTTATTTCCCTCCCCTTCTCTCCTTTTCCTCTACTCCTCTCCTGCCAACTTTGGGCTTGGTTTCTGGGTGTGGGTGATGCTGTGCTAAAGTTTCCCTGCCAAGTCCCTTCCCCTTTGTGCTTTCTTCTTCCACTCCCAATAGGAGTTAATAAAACAAAACAACAGGAGAAGGGAGGAAAACAAGGAAAGAGCAAAGCAGCAGAACCACCTGCCCTGAAAAAGTGGCAATTAAGAAGGGTCCCTTACTGTTTGAACAGGCAATTAAGGCAATTAAGAAGTGTCCCTTACTGTTTGAAAAGGCAATGAAGGCCATCAAGAAGTGTCCCTTACTGTTTGAAAAGGCATTTTTAGCACAGCTGCATTGCTCTAGATACAACCTGGTAGTGTTGGCTTCGCAGCAGTGGGACGTGGGTGAGTGCAGCTCCTGCTCTGCTTTGTCCTAGGGCTGCCTGTCTCTGCAGGGAAGCACCATCAAGGAGGTGGTCAGCAGCCCCGAGGAGGGAGGGAAATTTATCTTCGAGATCATCCCAGGTGAGGCTCCCTTCACCCCTCCTTGTTGCATGCTTTTGGGCTGGGCTCTGCACCCCAAATCATTTGGGCAAAGACATTCTGTGGGGGAGGTCCTCTTGCTCCCACTTCTTTTCGAGGTCTCCACAGCACCTGCAAATCCATGTCCTGCTCTCAGCACTCCACATTCCAGGTCCCACCTTGAGAAGCTTTGCCAAGGTGCAACACTGAGCAGCTTCTGTTCCTCTCTGGCAGACCTTCAGAGGTCTGTGGGAGGGAACTGTGTGAGTGTTGCTTTATTTCACAGCCAGCCAGGAGTGGGCACCTGCAGAGCCAAAGGCATCTAGCAAAGAAACCAACCAGGACGTGGCTGTGCCCCTCCAGCCCTCCCCAGGAATGACACCAGAATGGTCTGTTTGCAGGAGCCTCTGGAGAGCACAACTGGGCAGGGCAGGACAGCTGCATGCTGATGGCCAACACCCAGGCGGAGATGGAGGAATGGGTCAAGTCCATCCGGAGGGCACTGGGCTCCTCCTCAGGAGGTAAAGGGCAGCAGGGGCAGCTCTCAGAGAGGTGATTTGCCACCACCTCTGCTGCACTTGGGTGTGAGGATTTCAAAGCTGGGCTCAGCAGTCCTTTAAGCTGGCAAGCAGAGCTGTGTGGTGGCTGTAAGCTTCTGGCATCTTCCCTTGACAGGTGCTGGTGCACCCCCTGCCCTGCCCAGCTGAGTCACACACCCATGGAGTGGCTTAGGTTGGAAGGGACCTCAAAGATTGCCCAGTTCCAACCCCCCTGCCATGGGCAGGGACACCTCCCACTAGAGCAGGTGGCTCAAGGCACTCACAGAATGAGTTGAGTTGGAAGGAACCTTGGAGAAACTCCCTCCTAGCCCAGCCCCCGAGGTGCTGGGTCTGCTGTGAACATGAGCAGACTGTGGTGGATTGGCCCTGGCTGGGGACCAAATGCCCCCTAAAGCCTCTCTGCCACTCCCCCAGTACAGCAGAGTTGAGGAAGTGGCAGCCAAGCATGGATGAAAATTTCTGGGCTGCTTTCAAGCTATTTTGGGAACTTCCTCACTGACTTACTGACCCCAGAAAGCTGTTCTTGAAAATAATTTTTCATCTCCTAAAGAATCCTGCCCTCCACCTGCCAGGCTCCAAGCTCTGCTTTGCTCCCAGCTTTTCTTGCTCAGCCCTGCCCTCCTGGCCCCTTTTTCTTGGTGCCCTGCCTTGGCCAGCCAATTGCCCTCCTCATGCATGGGCAAGACTTGCAGCAGCAGGATCCTTGCTTCCAGCCCCACCTTGGGCATGGACTGGTGCCATCAGAAAATGGTGGTCATAGAATCTAGAAGGCTTCCTGCAGGAAGGCTGCAGAGGGACTTGTCATGAGGGGGGGTAGAGACAGGCCAAGGGGGAATGGTTTGGAGCTGAGGCAGAGCAGGGTTAGAGTGGAGCTGAGGAAGAAGTTCTTCAGTAGGAAGGTGGTGAGAGTCTGGCACAGGCTGCCCAGGGAGGCTGTGGCTGCCTCCTGCCTGGGGGTGTCGAAGGCCCTGGGCATGGGGGCATGGATGAGCTGAGCCTAGTTGAGAGCTGTCCCTGGGCATGGTGTGGAGGTTGGGGAAGATGAGCTCTGAGGTCTCTGCCAACCTTAGCCACTCTGTGACCCCATGAAGTTCTGCTTTCCCCCAGTCTGCAGACTCCTTTTCCCTCCTGTGCTGTCAGAGAAGTGGGCACTGCTGGACCTTGGCACCTGCTGCCCTCTGGCAGGTAAAGTGCCTTCAACAGGGCTTTTGGGCTCCTCTGACCTCTCCTTTCCCTAGCGGTGTTCGGGCAGCGCTTGGCAGAGACCATGGCACACGAGCAGAAGTTCGGGCAGCAGCAGGTGCCCATCCTGGTGCAGAAGTGTGCTGAGTTCATCCGGGAGCATGGCATGAGTGAGGAGGGCATCTTCCGCCTGCCCGGGCAGGACAACCTGGTGAAGCAGCTGAGGGAGGCCTTCGACGCCGGGGAAAGGCCTTCCTTTGACAGGTACTGCTGCAGCCCCTGCCCAGCTGTGCCACACACCCATGGAAGGGACCCCAAAGACTGTCCAGTTCCATCCCCGTGCCATGGGCAGGGACACCTCCTGCCAGAGCAGGTTGCTCAAGGCACTCAGAGAATCAGATGGGTTGGAAGGGACCTTGAAGATCATCTAGCTCCAAACCCCCTGGCACAGGCTTTGCTGGCCTTGCCCATGCCAGGGGGCTTGGGACTAGATGATCTTCAATCTTCCACCAGCCCAGGTTGCTCGAGGCCTCATCCAGCCTGGCCTTGAACACCTCCAGGGAGGGCACATCCACAAACCTCCCTGGGCAACCTGTGCCAGTGTCTCCTCACCCTCACTCCTGAGAATTCCTTCCTCATCTCCACTCTCCATCTCCCTTCCCTCTCATCCTCTCACTCCAAGCCCTTGTCAGAAGTCCCTTCCTGACTTTCTTGTAAGCTGTTCTAAGCTCTCCCTGCAGCCTTCGCTTCTCCAGGCTGAACAGCCCCACCTCTCCCAGCCTGTCCCACAGGGGAGGTTCTGCAGCCTCTGAGCATCTTTGTGGACCCTCTCCAGCAGCTCCAGGTCCCTCCTGTGCTGGTTGCCCAGAGCTGGAGGCAGTGCTGCAGGTGAGGGCTGAGCAGAGCAGAGGGGCAGAATCCCCTCCCTGTGCTGCTGCTCTCCCTGCTCTGGCTGCAGCCAGCACACAGCTGCCTCTGGGCTGCAGGGACCAGTGCAGGCTCCTGGGGAGTTTGTCACCAACTGACACCCCCAAGGCCTTCTCCTTGAGGCTCCTCTTGAGTATTGGTAGGCCCTACAAAAATCCCCACAGGTCTGACAAAATCCCTCCATGGTTATGTGCATTTGTTAAAAAACAAACCCAAAAGTGTTTGTTAAAGCCCAACCAGGCCTAAAAATAGCTGACCTGGGGAGGGCTTCTGCTCAGAGTTTATAAGAGTTTAGCCACTTCAAGGTAGGTCAGATCAGAGGCTTAGGGTCTTGACAGTGTCCTTTTGACATAAAGTAAACTTGCAGGGCTGCAAAGCTGCACACAGCTGTCCCGGCAGAGCAGCTTCAGTAATTGCTCTGCCCCTGCACAGCCCCAGGCAGCTTCGGCAGCTCCAGCCCGGGGAGCGCTGCCAGACGTGAGCAGAGGCAGGAGCTGCCTTCAGCCTCGCAGCCAAACACAGGCTGGGAAGGCTCAGCCCTGCTGTGAACACGAGGTCCTGCCACCCTGTGCCCACCAGGCACTGATTTTCCATCTCTTGGCTCGAGGTGCCCTGCAGATCCCCCCAAGCTTGCTTTGCCCTCCCCTTTTCTGTCTCTCTGTCTCCTGTGTCTGTACACAGAGCTGAGACACAATCAATGCCCCCCGGAGCAGAGCTTTGCAGTGTCCCAACGGGGTGGGGGTGGGAAGGGAGCTCTGAGAGCAACCAGTCCAAGCCCCCTGCCAGAGCAGGGCACCCCCAGCAGCTTGCCCAGCAGCACAGTGCCCAGGGGGGGTTGGCAGCTCTGCACACAAGGACACTCCACAGCCTCTCTGGGCAGCCTGCTCCAGGCCTCCAGCACCCTCACAACAAACAACTTTCTCCTCCTCTGCAGATGCAACCTCCTGGGGTCCACTCTGTGCCCGCTGCCCCTTGGCCTGGCACTGAGCATCGCTGACATGAGTCTGCCCCAGGCTCTTTCCCCCCACAGGTCCTTTAGCTCTTGCTGAGCACTGCTCAGCTCCCCTCTGGGGCTGCTCTTCTGCAGGCTCTCAGCCCCAGGGCTCTCAGCCTTTGCTCCTGCCAGAGCTGCTCCAGGCCCCTCAGCATCTTCCCAGCCTGCCCTGGACTCTCTGCAGCCCTTCCCTGTCCCTCTGCACCTGGGGAGCCCAGAACTGGACTCAGGACTCCAGATGTGGGCTCAGCAGGACAGAGCAGAGTGGGAGAATCTCTCTTGCCCTGCTGCCCACACTCTTCTTCATGCCCCCCAGGAGCCTTCTTGTCTCTGAGAGCACATTGCTGGCTCTGAGCACTTTGTCCCCCGACCACTCCCAGCTCCTTCTCCTTGGAGCTGCTTCCCAGCAGGTCCCCTCTCAGCTGTCCTGTCCAGGTGGTTCTCTCTCCCCAGGCACAGGAGCCTGCCCTTGCCCTGGCTGCCCTTGCAGCAGCTGCTTGCTCCCTGCTGACTCACCTGCTGCTGCCTGCTCCCTGCAGGGACACAGACGTGCACACTGTGGCCTCTCTGCTCAAACTCTACCTGCGGGAGCTGCCCGAGCCTGTGGTGCCCTGGCTGCAGTATGAGGAGTTCCTGCTGTGCGGGCAGGCGCTGGACACGGACAGCAGCAAGGTAGAGATGAGCTCATTCCTCTGAGCCAGGCTTTGTGAGCTGGGGGTGCTGGGTGGGTGCTGTGCAACCTGTGAGCCTCCAGGCCAGGAGTTTAAAAACCCAACAGTCAAAAAACCCAACCAAGCAACCAAGCAAGCCAAGGAAATGCCCCACGAGCAGTGGGTTTCCCACCTGGATATATCATAGAACGGTGAGGTTGGAAGGGACCTCAAAGCTCAGCCAGCTCCAACTCCCTGCCCTGGGCAGAGACACCTCCCACCAGCACAGGGTGCTGAAGGCCTCATCCAGCCTGGCCTCGAACACCTCCAGGGAGGGGGCAGCCACAATCTCCCTGGGCAACCTGTGCCAGTGTCTCCCCACCTGCACTGTAAAGAATTTCTCCCTCACCTCAGAGAGGCAGAGGTGCTGGGCAGTTGGCTTCCTCCTCTTGTTGAGCACTGCCCAAAAACTTCTCCATGTCTATGTTTGGTCCTCTGGAGAAAATTTCCAGGGTGAGCAAAGGCCAAGAGTTGAGATTGTGGATGAGTGGAAGGATGGATGAGTGGATGGGTGGGTGGGTGGATGAGTGGATGGATGGATGGATGGGTGGATAGGTGGATGGATGAGTGGATGGATGGGTGGATGGATGAGTGGATGGATGGATGAGTGGATGGGTGGATGAGTGGATGGATGGATGGNGGGTGGATGGATGGATGGATGGATGGATGGGTGGGTGGATGTGTGGATGGATGGATGGATGGATGAGTGGAGGAGTGGATGGATGGAGTGACCAAGAGCCACTCTTGCATGCATACCTATATCTGTGCATCTTCATAGAGCTACTTCTCCTACTTACTTGCATTCAGGGCCATCAGGAGCTCCTCAAGCAACTCTCTCTCCTTCCCAGAGACAACTACAACCTCCTCAGCTACATCTGCAGGTCAGTCCTCTGCACAAGGTATAAACAGCTCAGATTTGATGTTGGGGAGGAAAAATATCCTCCCAAAGGCCAATGCTGACTCCTCTAGAGACTCCTCTTAATGCTGCACTTTGGTTCCCCTCAAGGCACCAGATCCTGACTTTCACAACAGGAGAATTTCACACACCAGGATAAACATCTTGACAGCTCCTGGGCATAAAAAACCAAGCCTAAAAATCCATGAACAGATCTCTGAGGATTAAAATCCTGTGTAGCTTTTCTGGACAAATCCTCCTGCAGCAAACCTGGCAGGTCTAGAACAGAATAAACCAGAAAGGCTTTGATTGGAAAAGACCTTTGAGATTCATGGAGTCATGGAATGGTTTAGGCTGGAAGGGATCTTAAAGCTGAGCCCAGTGCCATGGGCAGGGGCACCTCCCACCAGCACAGGGTGCTCAGGGGCTCAGCCAGCCTGGCCTTGAAGACCTTCAGGGAGGATGTGGAGCACAGAAGCACACAACGAGATCAAAGATCACGTTGGGTGCTTCTGTGCTCCACACCCTCCCTGGGCAACCTGTGCCAAGGTCTCACCACCCTCAACCTGTGCCAGTGTCTCTCCACCCTCACTCCCAAGGATTTCTTCCTCCCCTCCAGTCTCCATCTCCCCTCTCCCAGCTCCAAGCCCTTGTCAGAAGTCCTTGAGCCCAACCTGCTGTTTTTCCTGTGCTGAGAGATTTTTTTCCCCCCATCCTTTTTCACTGTGTTCTAGGGGAGCAGCTCAGCACATGGTGGCTTTGCTGCTGCTAGCAGTGAGCCCCAGCTCACACTTGCAAGGCAATTCCATGGTTCTAGCCTCAGCAGCTGGAGGAAGAGCTTGAAGCCTTAACCAGGATTTGCTGCCAGAGGCTGTGTAAAGCTTTGCTCTGCTTTCCCTTCTCTGACTTGAAGTCTTTGCCCCTTGGGTTCTGGCAGGTTTCTCCATGAAATACAATTGAACTCCAGTGTCAACAAGATGAGTGTGGATAACCTGGCAACAGTGATTGGAGTGAACCTCATCAGACCCCAGATAGAGGATCCTGCAGTTATTATGAGAGGTAAAAGGGACTCCTGGAATGATTGGCATAGGAGCACTCAATACATTGAAATGTTCAACTGCAACCATGAGCTTGAACTTCCAAGCCATGAATCTAAGCCAGGCATGAGCATGGGAAGCACAGCAGAGCACAGCCAAGTGTTAGCCTGACTATAAATGTGTTTAGGGTGGCAAAATGTGTTTAGGGTGCCAAAACAAACCCCCAAGGAGCTGCCCTGTGTGTTCCCTCCATAGATTCCAAACAATTCAGGAGTTAGGTGAAGTCATCTCTCTTTGCCTGGAACAGGAAGGTGTCAGATTGTTGGAGAAACAAAGGAAAACTCCAGGAAATGGCTGTTTAGCTGAGCCAGGCTGTAACCCCCTGGGCAAGGCCAGAGCAGAGCTAACAGAAGAAATATCTGAAGGCCAAAGGCTGCTCTGCAGACAGGGCAAGCAAGTGGCCACAGCCTTGGGCTTGTAACTGAGCCCTGCAGTTTGCTTGTCAAGCCAAAGACACAGTCTGGGGCTTGGTGCAGCTGAGCAGACTCCTGGCTTGGCTGCTCCCCCTGGGATGATGACCCTTCTGGGGTGATGCAGAAATCCTTTACACACACACAGGCTCAGAGGGTGTCAGGAGTTGGAAGGGTCCCAAAGAGCTCATCCAGTCCAAGCCCTGCCAGAGCAGGACCAGACAATGCAGCTCAGGGCACACAGAACACATCCAGACAGGCCTGCAAAGGCTCCACAGAAGGAGACTCCACAGCCTCTCTGGGCAGCCTGTGCCAGGGCTCTGGGACCCTTCCAGGCAAGAAGTTGCCCCTTGTGTTGAGCTGCAACCTCCTGTGCTGCAGCTTCCATCCATTGCTCCTTGTCCTATCCCAGGCAGCAGTGAGCAGAGCCTGTCCCCCCCCTCCTGACCCCCAGCCCTCAGATAGTTATAAACATTGATTAAATCCCCTCTCAGCCTTCTCCTCTCCACACTAAGCAGCCCCAGGTCCCTCAGCCTCTCCTCACCAGGCAGTGCTCAGTCCCTTCCTCATCCTCACAGCCCTCCCTTGGACTCTCTCCAGCAGGTCCCTGCCCCTCTGAAACTGGGGAACCCCAAACTGAAGGCAGCACTCAAGATGGGGTCTCACCAGGGCAGGGTACTTGGTTTATGATCCTGCTCCTTGCCTTCACCTTCATCTCTGTGTGCATCTCATGGGGGACAGCAGAACCCACCCAGAGGGTGCAGGTTGGAAACCCTTTGCTGACAGCTCTCTGATCCCACCCAGGCACACCACGGATCCAGAAAGTGATGACTGTGATGATAAGCGACCATGCAGAGCTCTTTCCCCCATCCAAAGATGTGCCAATGTCCCCCCCTGCCCCCCAGCAGGACAAGAGAGCTCCTGTCCCACGCAGCTCCGTGGGCTGGGGTGCTGCAGAGGACCCTGCGGTGCCCGCGGCCGAGAGCTCGATCCAGAGGCAAACGGTGAGGAGAGCTGGGGAGGGACTTGTGCCTCAGGCATGCAGTGACAGGAGGAGGGCAGGGTGGGTGAAGATTAGATCTTAGGAAGAAGCTCTTTGCTGTGAGGGTGGAGAGACACTGGGAGGGGTTGCCCAGAGAAGTTGTGGACATCTCACCCCTGGAGGTGTCCAAGCCCAGGCTGGGTGAGGCTGTGAGCTGCCTGGGCTGGTGGGAGGTGTCCCTGCCCGTGGCAGGGGATTGGACCTGGATGGTCTTTGAGGTCCTTTCCAAACTCAAGCCAGTCTGTGAGTCTCTGATCTCTCTGCAGAAGTTCTTTCCAATGCAGAGCACAGCAGAAGCCAAATGTTTGCTGGGAGTTGTGTGGCCTCTGCTGTGGGCACCTCGGAGCCTGCTGCTTGGTGATGCTGCTGCCACAGCTGCCTGCCTCTGGTCACACAGCAGCACTGGGCTCCCCTAATGCCATGCCTTTGCTCTGCAGAGAGGTGAGCCAAGCTCCAGAAGTGCCCCCGGACCAGCTGTGAGCTCAAATGCACCTGGAGAAGAGAACAGGTCCAAAGATACTCAGGGGCTGTGGAAAATGCAGCCGAGGAAAAGGACTCAGACTTTACCCAACAGGACTCTCCTGGCAGCTGCTCCTGCAGGGGAGGAGGGCAGCAGTGACAAGAGTGACAGCTGGAAAAGCTGCCCTGGGAGCAGTGTGCACTCCGTGGTGCCCGAGGGGCACAAGAGAACTTTGTCTCATGATCTCTTCAAGCTGCTGGACCTCCACAGGGCTCCGACCTACAGCAACATTCCTGCCCCCCAGGCAGAGAGTGCAGAGGGCAGCAGCTCCAGCCCCAGCCCTTCCAGCTTTGAGAAGGAATTCCAACCCTGCCCCAGCCATCAGCCAAAGGAAATTGCCAGTCCCACCAGCAGCCCCACTGAGGTCTCCAAGCCTGACCAGCAGAGCAGGGAGTTCCTGCAAAGCATCATCCTGAAGCTGGAAAAAGAAATGGAGGCACAGAAAAAGGACTATGAGGGACAAATCAAAAGGTAACACACTGCAGGGTGCAGCTTGCTGAGGGCAGCTGCCTGGGAAGGGACTTCTGACAAGGGCTTGTAGTGCCAGGGGCAGTGGCTTGAAGCTCAGGGAGGGTAGATTGAGACTGGAGATGAGGAAGAAATTCTTGAGAGTGAGGGTGGGGAGAGACTGGCACAGGTTGCCCAGGGAGGTTGTGGCTGCCACCTCCCTCGAGGTGTTCAGGGCCAGGCTGGATGAGGCCTTGAGGAGCTTGGGCAGGTGGAAGGTTGAAGATCATCTAGTTCCAAGTCCCCTGCCATGGGCTTTGCTCTGAGGAAGATGGGGATTGGCCTCTTCTGCCCAGGATCAGGTGGCAGAAGGAAAGGAAATGTCCTGAAACTGTGCCAGGGGAGGCTCAGGTTGGAGATGAGGAACAATTTCTTTGCTGCAAGAGTGCTCAGGGATTGGCACAGGCTGCCCAGGGAGGAGGTGGAGTCTCCATCCCTGGAGGTGCCCATCAAAGGTCAGGGCATCAGGACAGCAGCTCTGGCTTTGCTTTATGGCACAGAGGATGCCTTTGGCTCCTTAAAAGCCAAATGATGACCTCCTGGCACTCCTCTGATCCAATCCTTTCATCTTCTGTTTCTCTTTGCAGTCTTGAGAAGGAGAACTATGAGGTTTGGGCCAAAGTGGTGAGACTGAATCAGGAGATAGAGAGGGAGAAGAAGAAGTCTGAGGAGCTGGAGCTGAGGTTGCTGGACATGGAGCACTCACGGGAGGACATGGAGAGGACAAACAAGAGGCTTGAGGAGGAGATTCACAAACTCTCTCAACCCACCAGCAAAGCTGATGGCAAAAGCAACTAAGAGAAGGCAGCCAACTGTGCCCAGAGAGGAAATGCAGCTGCATGGACCCACAGGAACTGCCAAGCAGGTTCAGAGGCTTGTGCCACGCAGCCTCCTGCTGCTGACTGCAGGCTGGTTTGAAGGAAGGAGCCCAGAAGCTAGGGGCAGGTTTGTGCTCTGAAACTGGAAAAGTCACAACTATTTTTTGGCTCTCTTTTGGTATTTTGTAGGTTTTTTTCCACCTCCTCTTTCAGCTGCTCAGAGTACCTGTGGCACAGGCCACCACTCCTTGCTGCTCAGTCAGAGAACCTTGCCCTCGGGAGGACAGGTAAGGACAGGTTATGCCTCTGCACAACTCGACCTGCAAGCACCCCTCCTGCCAGCCTGCTGGAGACACCAACACTGCCTCTGAGTGGAACAAAAACTCCTGCATCTGGGGAGACAGAAAAGCCCCAGGCTCTGGGCTGGCACAGCTCACCACGCTGTGTGCCTGGCTGGTGGGGGCCAAGTGCTGCTGGCACCGCGGCTCAGGCGTTCGCATCGCCACATCCAGGTGGTTGCTGCTCTTGGAGAGCCAGAGATGCCCACACAGCCTGGCAGGTGTGCTGAGAAGGGGTCAGCTACAGCAGGCCTGGCTGTGCTGTGGCTATCAAGGTGCAAATGACACTATCCCAACCCCCTCTGCAGGCTGCTCAGGCATTTTGATTCACTGCTCCTTACAGCTGCTTTGGAGACCACCTCCACACCCCCCTGCCTGGAGCTCTTTCTGCAGCCCAGCAGCAGCTCTGCCCAGCACAGGAATTAGGCTTCTGCATTTTCCTGGAGGACAGCAAGTTCTGCATGGCACAGCAATGTGCTCCTGTGGCCAAGAGGGCCAAGGGCATCCTGGAGTACCTCAGTACAAATGTGGCCAGCAGGGCTAGGGAAGGTTCTTCTCCCTCTCTGCTCTGCCCTGCTAAGGCTACAGCTGCAATCCTCTGTCCAGTCTGGGGCTCCCCAGCTGGAGAGACAGGGACCTGCTAGGGAGAGTCCAGTGCAGGCTGTGAGGATGAATCACAGAATGAAGCAGGTTGGAGAAGACCTCCAGGATCATCAAGTCCAACCTAACACCTTCTAATGAACTCACCCCTGGCACTGAGTGCCTCATGAAGCCTCCTCTGAAACACCTCCAGGCATGGGCACTGCACCACCTCCCTGGGCAGCCCATTCCAATGCCAATCACTCTCTCTGTCAAGAACTTCTTCCTAACATCCAGCCTGAACCTGCCCTGGCACAGCTTGAGACTGTGTCCTCTTGTTCTGCCCCTGGGTGCCTGGCAGCAGAGCCCAACTCCAGCTGGCTACAACCAGGGGTGATGGAGGGACTGGAACATCTCTGCTGTGGAGAAAGGCTGAGAGCCCTGGGGCTGCTCCTTCTCTGGAGACTTTCAAGGCCTGTCTGGATGTGTTCAGAGCTCTTTCAGCCTTTGCAGGGCACTCACTGTTAATCTGGGCATGAGGGTCAGGAGTCCTTCAGGGAGAGACTTCTCCAGCTGGCTCTAGGAGAAACATTGTGAACATCTGGGCTGTGGATGCCATTCTCCTCCTTCCTGGGAAGATCAAAAGTGTGAAGAGGCAAATAACTGCTCCAGAGCCCCCAGCAGACTGCAGTGACGTGGGAAGGCCTTGGCTGAGGCTCAGGGGTGGCTGTGATGAGGACAAGTGGACATTACCCCAGGACAAGCTGCACATTCCTCCTGCTGCAGATAGGCACAGCAGCCCCTGCCAGGCCATGGCTGCTGCTGCACACCACGGGCATGGCTCTGAAGATATTCCACCCATGAGCACTGGGTCGTGTGTGAGAGACCTGCCAACAGAGGTCAGAAGGGCTGGAAATGCCAAGGAGTCTCAGGGGAATGACTGTTGGCATGAGTGGGGATTGCTGCTGCCTGCTGTGGCACAGGGAGGGGTTTCCTGCCTTTACAAGTGAGCTTTTCCCAGAGACAAGGGCACAGCTGTGCCCACCCAGACCTCTGCAAATAGAGTCATGCAATTGTCCAGCCTGGAGAAGACCTTTAAGAGCACCAAGTCCAACTCTTTACCCAGCACTGGTAAATGCTGGGTGGAGCTGGGCAGAGCTGGCTCAGCACCCTGCCCAGCTGAGTCCCCAGTGCAGGAGACTCCACTGCTTCCCCTGGGAGCCCACTGCAGTGTCCAGCTGTTCTCATGGGGATCCTCTGCTGTCATACAGCTGCACAGCAGACTGCCTGCCACGGGGAGCAGAGAAGAAAGCCTCTAGAAAGAGCCTTTTTAACCCTGTGCTGGGCACTGCAGGCTTGGGAGCTGCTCCAAAGGCAGGTTGTGACCCCTGTTAGCCCTCGCAGTGCACAGCCAGAGGCCATGGGAGCAGCCCCTTGGCAGCAGTGGCAGTGCAGGAGAACTCCCAGGACACACTGAGGATTCTCCTCAGATGTCCTCCAAGTTAGAGCAATTAAACCCACAGACCTGAATGCATCCAAGAGCATTAAACCAGGCATTGCAGGACAGGACACCTCCTGGGAGGTGGTTTCAGTCCTGCTCTCAGTGTCTGGCACTCTTTGCATTAGAGAAAACCACTTTGGTTTGTTCCCCTTAGCTGTTCCCTGCAGCCCTTGGGGATTCACTTCACCCTCTCCAAGCAGTGGGTAGGTGTGAGAGGCAAGAAAGGCAAATTGCCCTTCCTGTGTGCTTCCCTTTGGACCCCGAGCCAGTCACACTCCTACTGACCTCCCCCCTCCTATTTTATCAAAGTTGCACTTCTGGCACGATAGGAACTTTCCTTTTTTAGCTTGGCCACTGCATAAAGCAGCAAGCCGTGGTGGGAGGCGAGGTGGACGTGCGGGAGGAGTGTCCAGCCCCTGCGGGGGGCTCCACGCAAGCAGAGGAGCAGCAGGGACAGCAGGGACATGCTGTCCTCCCCAGGAATGCAGCTACTGCCCAGATGCAATCCATCCTTCCTCTACGTGGGAGCTGGGAGATACCCTCACAGCAGGCAGCTTTGGAGAAGAAAAGGCTGCCAGACGGAGGCTTTGTGCCTGAGCAGCTGGGCACCAAGGTGGGGAATAAAAAAGAGGCCCCAGGCTGGCAGCCTAAGCCTCCCTGGAAGGTGCCAGGCTGGCAGCCTAAGCTTCCCTGGAAGGTGCCAGGCTTGCAGCCTAAGCCTCCCTGGAAGGTGCCAGGCTGGCAGCTTAAGCCTCCCTGGAAGGTGCCAGGCTGGCAGCTTAAGCTTCCCTGGAAGGTGCCAGGCTTGAGCCTAAGCCTCCCTGGAAGGTGCCAGGTTTGCAGCCTAAGCCTCTCTGGAAGGTGCCAGGCTGGCAGCTTAAGCCTCCCTGGAAGGTGCCAGGCTGGCAGCTTAAGCTTCCCTGGAAGGTGCCAGGCTTGAGCCTAAGCCTCCCTGGAAGGTGCCAGGTTTGCAGCCTAAGCCTCTCTGGAAGGTGCCAGGCTGGCAGCTTAAGCCTCCCTGGAAGGTGCCAGGCTGGCAGCTTAAGCTTCCCTGGAAGGTGCCAGGCTTGAGCCTAAGCCTCCCTGGAAGGTGCCAGGTTTGCAGCCTAAGCCTCTCTGGAAGGTGCCAGGCTGGCAGCTTAAGCTTCCCTGGAAGGTGCCAGGCTGGCAGCCTAAGCCTGCCTGGAAGGTGCCAGTGTCCTGCTTTCCTTGTGCTTTCCTGCCACCTTGCTGCAGCACAGGGATGCTACCAGGCCAGACCATCAGACTGGTCTGGAGGGGAAAGAAACTGCTTAGAAAGAAGCATCCTGAGCAAATGGGCACCAGCATGGGGGCAGGAGGAAGCGGGCAGGGGGGCAGGGGCAGGGCCTGTCTGGGTAAGCAGTGCTGTGGAGAAAGTGCTCATCTGTTCCAGCACAAAACCCTGCCAGTTTGGGAGTGCTGAGTTACTCAAGCAGGTAACTGCCCTGGAGGATGCTGCACCTGGAGGATGCTGCACCTGGATTCTCCCTCCCTGGAGGTGTTCAAGGCTAGGCTGGAAGAGGCCTTGAGTGACCTGTACTAGTGGGAGGTGTCCCTGCCTGTGGCAGGGAGTTGGAATTGGATGATCTTTGAGGTCCCTTCCAACCTTACGATTCTATGATTCCAGCTCTGAAAGCTTCTTCCATGGATAATTCCTGCTTCCAGCAGCTCACCACATCATGGTCTCCACCAAAAGCAGTTCCCCCTCCACAGCAGTGCTCTCAGTAGGTAACTGCCAGGCACGACTTGATGCCCTGATCTCCAGATGGTCCCTTCCAACCTCACCATGCTGGGATCTGTGGATTCATCAAGCAGAGAGCTCAGTGTAAAGGAAACCTCCTGTTTACTCCCTGAGCCTACCATGGAAGGAAGCTCCACAAGAAGCCCTTCACTTGCCACACCTCACCCTGTCCAAGAGGTCTGCCCTGCCCAGTCTGCCCTGCTGAGCCCTGGCAGCAGAGGGCAGGAGGCTCCCAGCACTGCCAGCAGCCACTGCTGTGCCCTGTGAGAATTTGCTTTATCAGGCGCAAAACCAGGCTGGGAGATTTGCTCTCTCTTGACACAGTGTCCCGATAAGAGGCGCTGGGCACAGGGGCACCTCCCTCCCTCCCTCCTTCCCTCCTGTCTCATCAGCTGGCCAAGATGCTGCCTGCTGCACCCAGGGAGCTATTTACAAAGCAGCTTTGGAACCAGCCAGCGAGACAGGGGCCAGGGTTTGGCCACTGGGGAGGAGATGAGGAGCTTGGCACCTGCCCTCTGCCCACGGGAGAGGGAAATTTTCCTTTGCCTTCTTTCCTTCCTCAGCCCCTGACAAGGGCCAGCACAGGCTGCCCCCCTGCTGGAGAGGCTCCCTCTGTGCTCTGCACGCTCTGGAGGAGATCCTCACTCGATTCCCCAGGATCTGAATCTTTTTGGTGCCATCTTTGCCCTTCCTGAGGCCCAGAGGATGGATTTTCTGATGGTGCCAAGCCATGTTCCTGATGGCACTAAAATTCCAGTGCTCCTTTGAAGCACTCCACTCGATGGAAGTGACCATTCAAAAGTTCATCATGAGGTCAGCCCAAGGACAGCTGTTCCCAGCACAACAGCTACAGGCAGCACCGAGGTCAAATGCCCATTGGAAACTGCCCAGTGAGAGGGCAAATGACCACTGGAAGCTGGGCACTGCCATGCCCCAGCAGGGGATGTTTCCACTGGGGGAGTGGGAACCTCCTGCTCCCTCACTGTCTCACTCCCATCCCGTGTAAAGAAGACTGCAGTGGGGATAAATGACACTTTGAGCTTGCAGGGGGGCAGGGCTGCATGTTTAGAAGCTCATTAGCTCAGACTGGATCTTTCCCCCAGCTGGCAGCAGGAGGGCATTGGCTTAGGGTCAAGGATAGGCTCTGGAGAAGCAGCAGCAGCAGCAGATGAAATTGCTGTCAGGCACTCTGCCTCTGCTCCCCCCAGCAGACACTGGCTGATAGTGGCAGCTTTTAAAAATCAAACTGTGGCAGAGCCTTTCTCCCACTCTGTAAAGCTGCTGAGAGTGGCAGGACACCAGCAAAGCACTCCAGGGCCCCACCACAGCCTGGAGACAGAGCTCCAACGTGGCTGGCACCTGCGGTGCTTAGCAGGGCACTGCTGGAGGGCTCAGAGGGGGAGACTGATTTGTGCTTGACCTGTGCCCATGTTTTACCTCCTCATCCCCAGCCTCTCTTAGCTTCAGCAGCAGCCAGCAAGGAGCTCACTGCCCACCAAGGGGAGGCTGCACCAGTGCAAGCCTTGCAGTGCCTCTGCCAGGTGTGCCAAAGGCGTTTGCTTGGCACTCACCAGCCCAGCCAAACCAAGCTTGTCTGCTGACCTGCTGGAAGTCCTGCCAGCAAGGGCACAAAGGTTTTGCTTTCCAAAAGTCAACACAAGAGCAACAAAGCCTTTGAAAATGTCAGCAGGGCACATAGGAAGCAGAGCCAGACACAGTCTCTGCTAGGGATAATCACAGAGTCATGGAATGGTTTGGGTTGGAAGGGACCTTGAAGATCATCTGGTTCTAAGCCCCTTGCCATGAGGCCTTTGCCCCATAATGGCTTTGCCCATGGCAGGGGGCTTGGAACTAGCTGATCTTCAATCTTCCCCTGGCCCAGGTGGCTCAAGGCTTCATCCAACCTGTTCCAGTGTATCCCCACCCTTAATGTAAAGAATTTCTTCCTAACATCTTAGTGACAATAACTACAGCAACAGCATTTGTGACAGCAGCTGGAGAGTGGCATCCAGACAGCCCAGAGGGGCTGCTGGAAACCTAGAGACTGGTGCTGGTGTTGTTTTACCCTGGGAAGAAGGATGCAAGAATGGGAGTTAGCAGTGGTTGTTGGTACCAGAACAGCTGGGAGTGGGCACAGTGGATTCATCTGCTGCCAGAGCTGCTGTTGTTTCCCAGTGGCTGCTCAGCCCCTCCAAGGCTGCTGTGTGCCCCTGTGCATGCCAACCGCAGCGGGCAGCAGGTTCTGGCTGAGCCAGCAGCTTGGTCTCAGAAATTCCTCCTTGCTCTGGCAGTAAGTGCAGAGGTTAATGCAGCTCCGGGGAGCTCTCTGAGGCCCTTGTTTGCCTGCCCTGGAGCTCATTAGTGCTGCATGCAGTGCCCTGAGCAGTGTCACAGAGGAGTGCCTGTGGCAGCTCTGGCAGGAAGGGCTCAGGCCCATGAAGGGCAGCCTCAGCCTCCTCCCCCTGCCTGGTCTCCCTGCCTGCTCCCTCTGTCTGCTCCCTCTGCTCCTCCTGCCTGCTCTCCCTGCCTGCTCCCCCTGCTCCCCCTACCTGCTCCCTCTGCTCGAGCCTCGCTGCTCAGGCCATGCTGCTTATCTCCAAGGCACTAATTAGGGTGGACAGAGGAAGCCATCGTTGTTATTGGCCACATTTGCAGCTGCAGTAAGTTGTTGGCTGGCAGAGGCCTGTGCAGGAGCATGGAAGAATGTGGACTGAGGAAATCCTGAGGGAGAAGGAGGGAGCTCAGCAAGGAAGGGAACTGTGGCTGGAGGCAACTTGCTTGGCACAAAGCTAGAAGTGAAGGTTTGGGCAGCAGGCTGTATTTGCATGATGCCAGGGTATCTCCTGGATTGGGAAGGACCTCCAAGGTCATGCAGTCCAACTCCCACTGCAGTAAGCAGGGACATCCTCAACTGGATCAACTGCTCCAGCAGCTGGACCAGCTCATGAGCCTCCTAACCATGTGGATCTCTTCCCTGTGGATCCTCACTCTCACTGGAACCCGTGGGGGAATCCAGGCTGGGACTCAGAGTGCAGAGCTGTGAAGAGCAGGCACAGTAAGCAGGAGCTGGTGAAGAGTTGTGCCAGCCACCAATGCTTGTAGAAACTCATTTTTCCCACAGTGAGAGGCTTGCTCTGCTCAAGAGTCAGCTGCTTGTGTTTCAGGCTGTGTCAGTGTCCTGAGCTGGGCACCCAGGAGCTGCTAAGGGGAACAGCAAACAGAGCAGGTCCAGGCTTTGCTTTCCCACTCTCCCAAAGCTTTGCATTTGGAGCTTGGCTGATTAGCCAGTGGTGACAGCTCAGGAAATGGATTCCACCCAATCTCACAACAACTGATCTAAAATGCTCTAATCTCCAGGGAGATAAGGAGTTGCTACAGCAAAGCCAACATAAGGCTGGGAGCTGTGGCAGGCTGGGCTGTTGTTTAGCTGCTGTTGCTAGTTAGCTACTGTACTTGATTTCAGAGACCACCCTGTATTTAAACCTGCTCACTTAACTTCACACATAGCTTTTCAACACCACCCGAGGCTCACAGCCTGGACAGCCTCAGCAGCACGGAGCTGGAGGACTCTTTGGGGAGCTCTGGAGCTGCTGCCAGCATCCTCTCGCCCTGCAGCGGCTGCGGCAGGCAGGAGCTGCTGCAGAGTGCAGCTACACTAGGGTGGAATTAGTGCTGCTGCAGCTGCCCTGCTACACTGAAACACAGAATCTTGTCCCTGCTGGCCCTGTCTCGGGTGGCCACAGAAAATGCCATATTTGGAGCCAGGGCAGAACCCACTCACTTCTCAGGAAGCATTGCTCTGTGTCACGGAAATCCATTCCTCTCTTATAATTTCCTTTATTGCAGCCATGCTGATTGCTTTTATCCTTCAGATTTCCTTTGTTTACTTAAAAAACTGCAATCAAAGCTCCTGCTAAGCCCTGGAAGTGCTGCACCAGAGGTTGATCAATCTGTGCTGTGAGCAGACCCACACTGAGCACGTAACCAGCGAGTGAGCAAACTTCCTGCTCCCATCAGGAGCTCTTTTCCCCTGGGCTGTGTCTGTTGCAGTTGTTGTTAACAAAACTCTTCTGTTTTCTGGCTCAAAATAGAAACTCACTTTGCTGGGAAGGTGCAGCCACAGCCCAGGCAGGGTTGCCAGCAGTGCTGCGAGGTGAGATGGGCCTGAAAGCAGAAATTTTCACAGCTAATCACCAGCTCAAATCCTGCTCTTACTGACATCTGAAGTGACTCCTCAAGAGGCAGGAGAGTAAATTGGCATTTACAAGCACACATCTGAAAGCAAACGTGCAGGAGGTGCTGCCAAGACCTTGGCAGGGAGAGCAGGACCTCCTTCTACTGCTCATCTCCTTGACAAGGGTATCCAAAGGTGGATATTTCTCTCCTTCAGCTGGGAAAAAGCAGCAGCAATTCCAGCAGATATTTCTCTCTTTCAGCTGGGAAAAAGCAGCAGCAATTCCAGCAGATATTTCTCTCTTTCAGCTGGGAAAAAGCAGCAGCAATTCCAGCAGATATTTCTCTCTTTCAGCTGGGAAAAAGCAGCAGCAATTCCAGCAGCTGCTGCCTTCAGCAGCTTTGCCTCTCCCCAGCAGGCAGCTGCTTGCTGAGGAGGCTGTGCCTCGTGTCCTGCTCCCACAGGGAATGCTGTGTGGAGATTTGCCTCGACCCAAAGAGTGTCCTGCAGATGCAGGTGGAGAGGGACAGAGAGGGGAGGCAGAGCAAGGCAGGGGTGAGGGAGGGTGAGGTGAGATGCCTGGCAGCCAGAGCTAGCAGCAGCACCTGCCAGCTGGAGGAATATGTCAGCTGGCCAGGGGGGTCTTGCCCTTGTGGCCAAGAGAGCCAATGGCATCCTGGGGTGCATCAAGAAAAGTGTGGCCAGCAGGACACCTCAACACAAGGAGAAACTTCTTTGGTGTGAGGGTGCTGGAGCCTGGAGCAGGCTGCCCAGAGAGGTTGTGGAGTCTCCTTTCAAGCCCCACCTGAATCACAGAACCACAGAATGTTAAGGGCTAGAAGGGACCTTGAAAGATCATCCAGTCCAGTCCAGTCCAGTCCAATCCCCCTGCCAGAGCAGCATCACCTTTTTTTTTTTTCTTCCATTCCGGTTTTAATTTTATTATTGTTTTTACCCCACTTCTCCCCATCTCCCTCATTTCCTCTTCATCTCCTATTTTCCCCATCCTCTTCCTTTTTCTTTCCTCTCCATCCTCCTCTTTCCTCTCCCTCTCTTTCCTTTCCCCCNGTTGGGATGGGTGATGCACTCCTGGGTGACCTGCCCTGGGTGCCCCTGCTTTGGCAGGGGGGTTGCCCTGGATGATCAGTGGAGGTCTCTCCCAGCACCTAGGAAATGTCACTGCTGCAGGACAGACCCCACCCTGCCCCCCCTCAGACTCCAGAGCAGGACTGCAGGCTGGGACCTGGGTCTCGTTTTGTGGCTGCTTTCTGTGTTCTACCACGTGGGCATCTCCCTGACTGCTCTGCCCTCCCAGTGCTGCCTGTGCAGAGATTCATAGCTCTGGCCAAGCTGCTGAGTCCCAGCACTAGCCCTGAGCAGTAACCCACTCCATGTAATAAACCTCTCCTCCCGAGGGGTGCTGATAAGCATTTCCATTTTTAGTCAGGGCCAAACGAGCCACTTGGTCTTGTAGTTGTTGCTGCTGCAATCGAAGAGGGAGCAGAAGCTTTTTCTTTTCTTTTTCTTTTTTTTTTTTACTTTTCCTGTAAATAGTGCATTAATGAAGACAGATGGGTCAGCAGTGTAAACAAAACCTCTATCTCAGGCTGCTTTTGTCCTGGCTTTGTTTCCCAATATAGTAAGGAAGCCACCACCACCACCCTGGTTCCCATCCTATTAACAGCCTTTGCATTCCAAATGCTGTGCTGGGTTATAAGGAAGTTTAAATTAACACTGGGCTGTAGTTTTTCAAATGCTTGAAGCAGATGTTCAAGTGTCAGGAATCCTTCCCCTCTTGGCTTTTTGGTTTGGTTTTGGTTTGCTTTGTTGTTTTTTCCCCCCAACACTGAGGTCAGCCTGACAGGTCTGTACTTCCCCAGGGCCTCCTTCCTGTGCTGGCTGTCACATTTGCCAGCCTGCAGACCTCCCCAGGCAGCCAGGAGTGCTGGGGAATGATGGAAATGCCCAGGTGAGCACTTGTGTTGTTTCTGAGGCACAGACCCGGGCCCAGGCTGGCACTGCTCAGCACACACAGATCACTGCCACGGGAAGGGCCGCAGAAAAGAGATGATAAAAGCAAATGTTGGATTATCTCCCTCGTGCTGGATTATCGCTCCTAACAAGGTGAATGGTTTGTCTTGGCAAATGGCTTCATAAGGAGGGTGGATGGTTTTGAAAGGACCTGTGTGGTCACACTTCAACCGCTGGCTGCTGCAGCTCATGTCAGCAGAGCAAGGTCTCACACCTCTCACCAGGCTCCGACGTGCCATGAGCCGCAGGGATGACTGCGGCGCGGGGGAAGGTCCCTCGGTGCCAGGCGCTCACAGTGTGAGATCTGCAGCAGCAGGCAGAGGTTCAGCCCCACTGGGCAGCTCCCTGTGTGCAAACACGAGTGGAGGCTGCCCAGCTCTAGAGTAAATGGCACAAAGAGCACTCAGAGCAGCAATAGCCCTGCAGGAGAGGTCCTGCGCTGGGTGAGACCTTCCTGCCCCAGAGCGCTGTTGGAGCGTTCAGTTCGCCAGAAGGACACAGAACTGTTGGAGTGAGTCCAGGGGAGCACCACAAAGATGATCTAAGGGCTGCAGCACCCCTGCTATGAGGATGGGCTGAGCATGCTGGGGGTGTTCAGTCTGGAGAAGACTCCAGGGGTACTTTAGAGCTGCCTGCCAGTACCTGAAGGGAGCTACAGGAGAGCTAGAGAAGCTCTCTTCATAAAGGTGTGTATGGACAGGCCAGGGGGGAATGGTTTGAAGCTGAGGCAGAGCAGGATTAGACTGGAGCTGAGGAAGAAGTGGTGAGAGTCTGGAACAGGCTGCACAGGGAGGCTGTGAATGTCTCCTCCCTGGGAATGTGCAAGGTCAGGTAGGGTGAGGCCTTGAGCAGCTGAGTCTAGTTGAGAGGTGTCCTTGCCCATAGTGGGGGGGTGTGGGGTGTGTTGGAGTAGGTGATCTCTGAGGTCCCTTTCAACCTGAGCCTAGGACAGAGTCCGTGCAGAGAGGGAAAGGTTCTGGCAGCAAGGGAGGAACCTGAGACCCAGCATTTGCCTAGGGGACAAAACCACTCAGTGACCCCAAGCCCTGCGCAGCGCCACACAACTGAGAGATTCGCTGTCGGGTAGGATGGGTGCAAGGTTTTATCCAAGTGGGGTTACACACAAGCCCAAAAATAAACCATTCTGTATTCTACATTATATTACAAAGGCAGGCAGTCAATAAATAGGTCAATAAATTATGGGGAGCATAGAAGAGTGTGTGTGAAAACAGGTGAAACCGCTTGCAGTCGGTGCAGGACAAAGTCTCTTGTGTTCATTCCCACGAAGTGTCAGAGTGAGTCTTCCAAAGGCCTTTATCACTTCCAGGGGAGATAACTTTCCCTTAAAAGTGTAGAGCAGCCCCCGGGGGCAGCAGAGCAGGGCTGCAGCAGTCGGCGTCACTTGCACTTTCCCAAGAATCTGACAAATTTGCAGCTTAGTATAAATAAAGTGAGGGAGCTGTGGTTGCTCAGCCCCAACACCTCCTTATCAGCACCCTCTGGTGCAGAGGAGTGGCAGGAACATGGCATGTGACTCCACCAGGGGTTGTTGAAATGGGGGGGGGCAAGGCAGGACCCTCATGAATTGACAACTTGAGCCCAGAGGTGAAGGGGAGATCCTCTCTGGCTGGCACCGAGTCCAGCTCTGCGCAGACCCAAGGCAGAGCTGCTGCTTGGCTTTGAGCTGTGTCACAGGGCTCTGGTGTCGGGCAGGGCACTGGTTCCATGACTGGTACAGACTGGTACAGCTTCATGGAGTCAGGAGAGTTGCTGCACTTCTTATTTCTGCCCCTCCAGCAGCAGCACACGGCTCAGCCAGCACTGCTTTGCCCAGGGGGCTTCTGCCCTAAGCATACCCATGCCTGGCACTGCTCCTGGGCCCATGACTTTCTTCGTAAAGATGGGAAGGGAATGGATCCCTTCTGGCCCAGGTGCCAAAACATCCCTGCCAGTTACCTTTCATCTTTCCCTGTCTCAGTTAAAGAAAGGATTAAGGAAAAGTTCTAACACTTTGTTGTGCCTTAGCAGTTCAGGAGCTGGAGAATTATTTGGATGTGAGATCTTCAGAGATGAATTCCAAACCCAATTTGAGTGTGTGAAGATCTTACACAAAACTGAACAGCCCAGGGGCATGTTGCCTGTAGCTGACCTGGCTTTGGTAGCTCTGGAAACCCCTGGAGGTGCCAATGGCCATTTATAAACTACAAAAGGATGCTTTTATTTCTGGGAATTGGAATGTGCCCCTTTGGCACAAAAAGCCTCCCCAAGCAATCCAGCATCTGCTCTGTGCCCTGGTGGGAAACAAGAGAGACTTGGTCGTGGTTTGGACAGCAAAGAACAGCAAGAAGCAAGCACTGGAACAAAATATACACAGTGTCCAGTTTGGGACTCCCCAGTTGAAAGGAGACAGGGACCTGCTGGAGAGAGTCCAGTGGAGGCTGTGAGGATGATGAAGGGACTGGAACTTCTCTGCTGTGGAGAAAGGCTGAGAGCCCTGGGGCAGTTTAGTCTGGAGGAGAGAAGGCTGAGAGGGGACCTGATCAATGGCTATAAATACCTGAGGGGTGGCTATGAAGAGAAAGGGGCCAGGCTCTTCTCACTGGTGCCCACTGACAGGACAAGGAACAACTGGTACAAGATAGAACCCAGGAGGTTCCACCTCAGCATGAGGAGAAAATTGTTTGGTGTGAGGCTGCTGCAGGCCTGGAGCAGGCTGCCCAGAGAGGTTGTGGAGTCTCCTTGCCTGGAGACTTGCAAACTCCACCTGGATGTGTTTCTGTGTGCCCTGCCCTGGGTGCTTTGTCAGGGGGGTTGGAGTGGATGATCTCTGGAGGTCCCTTCCAACCTCTCCCATCCTGTGCTTCTGCATGACTTTGCCCGTTCCCCACAGCAGGAAACATACAATATCTGTACATGCCTCATTAAATAACCTCATTAAATAGGAACTCCCAAATGTACAAATTTACAAACTGAATCATTAAATACTCCCCCCTGAGTGTCGCCTTCCCTGCTACTATCTGCAGCCGCACTCTGACACCACCATGCCCTCGTATTTGAACTTGTAGGTGACCACCCCTGCATCCAGGTAGAGGATGGAGATGGGGTCGAGTTTGGTGGGCACGCAGCAGGCCTTGGAGGCTTTCTGGGGGTTCTTCAGGTGAACCAAAGTCTGGACGATGGCGTGCTTGGTGGGCGTGACGTGCTCCGTCAGGGGGTAGGCGCAGACCCCGTGGCACTCGTAGGCTTCGTAGCCCGCGGGGGCGATGATCCAGGAGTCCCACCCAATCTCCTTGAAGTCGATGTAGAGCGGAGTCTTCTTGCAGTAGTTGCCTTTGGCGTTCCTGCGGATGCGGGCAGTGGAGTCGTAGATGATGTTGGAGCGCATCTGGAGCAGAGCCTCCTCGCCAGGCTGCCCGTGGAAATTCCCAACCTCCAGCTTCTCCAGGTCCAGCAGCTGCTCGTGGTCTATCATCTCGTTCAGCTCCTCCTTCTCCTCTTTCTTGTCGTTGCTTTGGTCGTCGGAGAAGACGATCAGCAGGGGCTCGTGCTTGGCCTCCGAGTGGATGTCGATGTCGAGTTTCCCCTCCCCGCGCTGCTCCTCCCCTCCCCTGCTCTCGATGTGCACCTCCAGCTGGTGCGTGGTCAGCCCTGCCCTCCGCCAGCGCCTGATGGCTTCGGTCACCTCGAAGGTCTCCCACTCGCTGCTGGTGCCGTAGACGTGCCTGGATGCCAGTGCCATTATTCTTCTCTCTTCTCCTGCCCCTGCGTGGTCGTTTTCCAGCACCTCGAAAATGGTGACCTTCCTGTCCAGCCCATCGTAGAGCATTTGGTCCTGCTCCACCAAGGTGTAGAGCCTGAGCTCTGCCATGACGATCTCCTCGTGGTGAGGGATGGAAACGTTGAAGAGCAGAGGGTACTTCCGAATTCCTGTGACACCAACGGGGTGGGAGGCCAAGTCTGGAAATGATCAAGATGAAATATTTCAGAAGGGCCAAGGCAGTCTGCAACACATCTGCTGCCCTGGAGTGGGTAGGGTTGGAAGGGACCTCCAAAGGTCCTCCAGTCCAAGCCCCCTGCAGTCAGCAGGGACATCCTCCCTTAGATCAGGTTGCTCAGAGCCTTGTCAACCCTGACCTTGAACTGCTCAGTTTCAGTCAAACAGTTCCAGGAGATTCTTTTACCATGTCCCCAAACCATACTGGGGAAAGAGGCCAACTTTATTTTAGAAGCCTAAGGACAGCAGGATCCCAGACATGCTAAAGGCCATAAGCCTGGATTTATGGATCCTCCTCCTAAGCCCATTCCTTCCAGGGCCTTCCCTGTCACCCAAAAGGATTCCATATTAAAAATCTGCTGCCTAAACCTCAACTCTAAATCACTTCTAGGTTACCGCTCAGCAACTATTTAACAAATGAGGGAAAATACTCAACACTGTGGGAGGGAAGGAGGATGTGGCACTGGAGTGACCATGACAGGGTGACATAGAAGCTGCACCTGTGAGGCCAGCAGGCTGGGGCTCTGTCTGCTTTGCCTTTCTGTGTCAGAAGTGTTTCTTTCTCCTGGAAGGTCCCTCAGGAACAAGCACTAAGAGAGGAAAGGTTGCTCTGGAAGATGAAAAGGCTCCTGGTGGTGACCATCCATGTGAGTCACCAGCCAACAGCAATCCTGCCACAGGCTCATTGGGCTCCAAGTGAGCAGCCAAGCAGCTGTGCTCAGCCACTTCTGGCAGCTTCAGTCCATAAAACATCTCAGCACACAGTGTCTGCCTGTCACTCAGGCTGGCTGCTCTGTCTGCACTGTTTGTTTACACACAGGCAGCATGCACTGCCCGGGGGCTTTGCTGCCGAGCTGCTCTGCTGGCTACTCCTCACTCACAGACAGATCAGGACACAGCCACCAGTTCTGCAGAGGTGAGCTGTTTGCAACCCACTGCTGCCTTCCTCCCTGGCTTCTCCAGCTTTGGTATGCTTGGAGAAAAATGGCACTGGTAAAGCTGCCAGATTTGGCCACGCTCCATCAGCACATTCGAGCAAGCAGTTAACTACAGCACAGGACCTGTCCTGCTTCATTTTGGTTTGGGGGTTTTCTGCTGTTGCCTTTCTTTGTCCATTTTGCTCTTTCCTCAGAGCCAGGAGGTGATTCTGTCTCTATTTGCCTGCCTGCTGCTGAAGCTGGGAGCTGGATGTGCTCTGCCCAGCACCAGGGTGGGAGCTGTGCAAGCTGCTCAAGCTCAGCTATAATCTGCATACTGGAAGTAATCCTTGGGGTTTCCTGGACCTTGATATGTTAAAGCATGATTAGATGTAATGAGAGGTGGAGGACTGCAACTAGGTCAGATAGTAGAGGAGCTCAAGGAGTTCACCAGGAGGCAGGGGAGGGCCACACCATGAACATGAAGCCAGCTGAGTGCTAGCAGGGCATGAGAAGGTTCATTCCCAAGTCAGGATGAGACTCTGCTCTTGAGCTGGGAAGTTCATAGGGTGAAATGTCTCCTGCTGATAGCAGCACACCCCTGGGGTGGTCAGGAGGGGAGATCTGGAATCCAGAGCTTCCCTGGAAACCTTTATTCATGCTTTAAGAACTGATTGCAGTCCCTGTTACAAGAGAGCTGCTGCAGTCCATGGGTTAAAGCAAAGAGCTAACTCCAGCTGAAAAAACCCAAACTTCTGTGGTCTGTTTCTGCTGTGCTGATCATTACAAGTAATTAATTTCTCTCTCAGAAGAGCTCTCCAGCAGGAAGTGTGTGGCTGCTCGTTAGACAGGACTCAACAAGCACTAAAGCCTCTGACTGCCTGTGTCCATGGAGCTGTCTGAACACCAGCAGCCTCACTTCACATCCTGCTGGTCTGGACTGGAGGAGGTGAGAGAGATGCTGAAATGACAGCAGGTTAAGCCACATTTACCCCATCCAGTGCAGAGCTTCTGCAGCGATGAACCAGGCATTAAATGTCAGAGGGAGGGAAGGGCACAGAGCTGTCAGCCCCTCTGTGTGTCACTGGGAGCTGGGCAGCCTGGACCATTTTCAGTGCTGCAGACCTGAGTGTTGGGGTCACCAGTGGAAGGATTTCAGATTTCTGTCACCAAAGCCATGCTGTGTGTAATTCTGCACTTGGCAGCTTTATTCCCATTTCATTTGCCCCAAACAGTGCAAAAGAACCACAGCTCCCACTCAATGCCAGGGTTTGGTTAATTAGAAGGCACTGGCTGCTGGGTTGGACTCGATGATCTCAAAGGTCTTTTCCAACATGGTTAGTTTGGTGATTCTGTGATTCCCCAGGGAGGTGCTGGGAGCCTCATCCCTGCAGTTTTTCAAGGGTAGGCTGTATGAGGCTCTGAGCAACCTGATCTAGGGTGAGGTGTCCCTGCCCATGGGAAAGAGTGCTGGAGCTGGTTGATCCTTGGGGTCCCTTCCAGCCCTGACAATTCTATGATCCTATGTGCTCCTGCAGCCTCCTCATTGGTGTTGATGAGCTGGGACAGGCGTGAGGGCAGATCAGCAGCTGCTCACCAGTGGCTGGGAAGGGTTTGCCACCAACCTTTCAGTGGATTTCTCTAGACCACAGAAAAGAATAAGTGTAGAACTAAGCCATGAAACCAGAAACACCTTGCTGGGGCCTGACAGAGGGACAGAGCAGAACAGAGCTTTGGGATCCTCTCTTCACACCTCATGTAGGGCAAACCTGCCCTGGCTTGCAGGTAGCCTGTCCTGGTAATTCACCATTCCAAATGGCAAAGGTTAGAGAAAAAGCACCAATGACTTTCTTAATTATTGCTGCTTATTAATGTATTGGTTAATTAGACCAGCAAAGAGCAGTAAGAATAGTTGGGTGTGCCACTGAGTAATTACAACTAATCCAAGCACTTGTGTTTGCCACCTGGGGCAAACAGCCTTTGGGATTGTTTAGCTGCAGACCTTTTTTAACAGGAAGCACTGAACATGAGCACAGAAACTTTACCCTGCCCTCGCTGAGCTGAGAGGAAATGATGGAGCAGAAACCTGCCAAGGAACCACCTATGGCCACAATTAGGCTTCTTCAGCTTCTTTTGGGTTTGTTTGGTTGGTTTTGGTTTGGGGTGGGTGGTTTGTTTGGGGTTTTGTGTGTGTGTGTTTTTGTTTGTTTCTTTGGTTTGGTTTTTAAATAGGAAATATTTTGGCAAAGCAAAACCTAAAAGGGTGAACTCTGCTTCACCTGGGCCATAATTTGCTGGGCTCTGATCAGATGCCAGAGGAAGAAAATGTTACAGACCCCCCGAGGGGCTGTAGTGAGAGACTGTTAACAGGAACGATTAAGCTCACGGTAGGAAAATGCTGCACCCTGAAGTGTGTGCCAAAACATTTCTTGCCCTAGTCTAAAGGTACCCACTTGAGAAGTCCATCAGCTAACTGCAGAGGATGTGCAGCACTCTGGGGAGCAGGCAAATGAGGCACCCAGGTTAGCCTTGGTGCTGCCCAAACATGAAAGGAAACATCTTCCCCCCAAGCCTGATGGTCTGAGAAGCAGAGGACCAGGCAGGCACTGCACGAGAGGTGGAATCAGGGTGACCCTGGCAGGGGCAGTGTTAGCTGCCTCTTCCCGGTGCCACCCTCACCAAAGGGCCTTTGTGCCCCTGGTGTGGTTCACACTCCAGGCCTGGCAAACCCATCCCACGGTGACTACAGAAGTGCTCGTTTCTGTTTGCTGCTCCCAAAGGTGCCAGGCTCTTACCTTCGTTTTTGAAGCTCCTGACGATATTGGCGGAGGGCATCGAAGTCCTGTCGGTGGCAAACCTGTTGTAGAGCTCCAGCATGTACTCAGGGGGGTCCACCCTGGCTGACTCGTGCAGGGGAATGTCAGAGAGGTTCAAGGTCTTCAAAAAATCGTTCTTCATGTTCTGAAGCAGAGTGTTGAAATCGACACCATCCCGCTCCGAGAGGACCTCGTCGAAGAGGGGCACGTCCTCCTCCAAGGAAGAGTGCTCCAAGCTGAGGATGGGGCTGCAAGTGGCAAGGTGACCCAAGAGGGAGAGGACAGCCCACAGCAGGAGGACTACGGAATCCATGTCTGTGCCGGAGCCCCCAGCGCGCTCCACCAGCTCTGGCACTCGGAGGGGCTAAGCGGAGGTTTTATCCCCTGGGTTGTGCGCTGCTTGTGTCACAGGGAGATGACAAGTTTGGAAGCTCTTGTCTTGAAACTTGTGATCCGTCCTGCCTGTCTGCCCCTTCCCCCTCCCCAAAACCAGGTCTCGGTAATTGGATATGGCTCGCTCCCTTCCGTGGTCGCCTTGCCTCTCTTATCTGGTGGGGTGGAAGCTGCGCACCAGATTCGTTGCTATCTCGCAATCCCCTTCCCCTAATGAGCATTTTGTAAACATTCTGCGCTGGGACACTTGGAGCTAGGACAAGTTTCTTCCCAGAGAGGAGCTGCCCTTTCTTTCTGCCTCCTGTGTCTCACTTCCTTTGCTGTGTGTGAACAACTTCCACCCGCACAAACCTCGAGCCAAGACGCAAATTCTGCCCTGAGCCGTCGAAGGGCAGAGATCAGCTCCTTTAAGGTAACAACTCTGCCCTCCTCAGAACTCCCCTTAGAGATGAGGCTTCACATTGGAGTCACAGAGGAGGCTCTTTGGGAAGGGGTCCATACTTCTCTACTTGTACAGCACAGAGCGTGGGAGAAGAGCTCTAGGCTCAGTCAACTGAACATGAGTCAGCAGTGTGCCTGGGGGGCCAAGAGGGCCACTGGCATCCTGGCTTGTATCAGAATCACAGTGGCCAGCAGGGACAGGGAGGTGATCATCCCCCTCAGCACTGGTGAGGCCACACCTCAAGTGTTGTGTTCAGTTCTGGGCCCCTCACTACAGGAAGGACATTGCCTTTCTCTGGACATGCTGCAGAACTTCAATGAGGCCAGAGAAGGGCCTGGAGCAGCTGGGCTGTGAGGAGGGGCTGAGGGAGCTGGGGGGGTTGAGGCTGAAGCAGAGGAAGCTGAGGGCAGAGCTCATTGCTCTCTGCAGCTCCCTGCAGAGAGGTTGGAGTGAGGAAGGGGCAGCCTCTGCTCCTTGGTGCCAAGGAACAGGGCTAGAAGAACTGGTTTCAAGCTGCACCAGGGGAGGCTCAGGCTGGATGCTAGGAAATGCTTCTGCACTGAAAGGGTTTTCAGACATTGGAATGCTCTGCCCAGGGCAGTGCTGGAGTCACCATCCCTGGGGGTGTTCCAGCAGCCTGTGGACCTGGCACCTAAGGACATGGTTTAGTGCTGACCCTGCAGAGCTGAGTCAAAGGTTGGGCTGGATGAGCTCAGAGGACTCTTCCAAGCAGATCTATTCTGTGATTGTCTGACTATGCAGTAACGCCATAGTGGAGTCACAAGGCCCTAAGGCAGAGGGGCAGAGCAGCTCAGGCCTTCCTTCCTTCTATCTTATATGTGTGACTTGGCAGGTTAGAATTTAGCCACAGCACTGACAAAGAGGTTATCTAACAGTGACTGAAAACACCCCAAGGCCCCAGGTTTGGATGTAAGAGGACTGCCCCAGAATGCACTGAGGTCTGCAGCTGAGCCTCCTCTCTCTGCTGAGGGCTGCACCTGCTTCCCCCTCTGCTGTTTGGTCAGTCCAGGTGAGCAGTTCCACAGCCAGAGGAGTTTCTCTACGTTCACTTCCCTCTGAGTGAGAACTTGGTCTGCTGAGCAGCTCTGGTTTGCTGGGTGATGAAGGTGAGCAGCAGCGGTGCCAGGCGGGGAGGCCAGAGGTGAGCAGCGGTGCCAGGCAGGGAGGCCGGGGGTGAGCAGCGCCGCCTGGCGGGGAGGCTTCCTTGCCACCCAGGCTGGGCTCTGACCTCTGCCATCCCTGCTAAACCCAGACATGTTTTCTGTGGATCTGTAGTTCCACACCCCACAGACATCGCTGTGCAAAGCCACGAGCAGGCTGTGTGCAGTGCTCTGACATCTTCCCTGCACCACGGGGGTGTCCTCTGGCCTGGGTGGCTCATTAGGGACACAATTCCAGCTCAGGCATTGCAGCTGCCCCTGCACTTCCACTCTGCGTTTGATAACTCCTTGAGCAGCAGCACCCTGAAGGGTGCTGCAGCCACAAACCAGCTCCTGATGACTTTCCAAACCTACTCCACTGAGCCCCTACGGGGGCTTGGCCAGGTGAGGAATGCCCATGGAGTGCTCCGATGGAAAAGCAGCTTCCTTTTGCCTCAGGCTACAGGATGAATTTAACACATTTTGGGTTCTCTTTTAGCTGAATTCAATTGTTTCACAGCAGGGTTTTATTTCATGGCACTGAAAGGAGGAGATTTGTATTTTGGGTTTTTTCCTACATGCATTGCACGCTACGTAGAGTTACAGAGTGGTTTGTGGTGGAGGGCACCTTAAAGACCACCCAGTTCCAGCCCTACTGCCACAGGCAAAGACATTTCCTGTCAGCCCAGGCTGCTCAAAGCCCCATCCAACCTGGCTTTCAACACTCCTAGACTTGGAGCCTCCACAGCCTCTCTGGGCAACCTGTCCCAGTGTCTCACCGCCCTCCCAAGGAAGGTGCTGTGGAGTTTTCCAAAAGACAGGCATGGAATTATGATGAAAATGCCCCAGAGTGGTCCCTGTCAGGAGATAGCTGCGGCGTGAGGCAACTGTTGGGTGTGAGATGGCAGATAAAGAGGAGTGTGACACTGACAGTGTGATGAGCTTGCAATGGAATAACTAAAATTAGTTTCCATTCCTGCATCTGCCTAAGCCCTCATTGCTGTGTGCTTGCTCCATGGCTGCTCTGGATTTCCTTTCCATAAATGGGCTGTTCCCAGCAGCTCTCCACTCTGATTTCAGGAGCCACTGCAGAATGGGAAGAGAATATTTAACCAAAGAGCAGAAATGTAGCAGTGCAGTGCAGCAATGTGACTGAGAAAGAAGAAAGAGGGGGGAGGAAAATCACTCTGCAGGCACAAGGGCAGGAACTGCTCAGGTCCTCCTGAGCCAGAGCCACTCTGCAATGTGCCCCAGCAGCTCCCCGCGGGAAGGCAGCAGCAAAGCCTCTTCCATGGCTGTCTCCAGTGGCAAGGATGGGGTTGTATGAATGAGCAGGGCACAAAAACTGCCTGTGCTGCTGTGGGCAGTTCCCTGTCCTCTCTCCCTTCTTTCCTTTTGAGCTGGCAGAATCTCCAGGCTGCAGGAAGGGATCCCTCAGCCTGCATTTGCACCACTGCAACCTGGCCTGTGCTGCAGGATGCATCTGGGGGTGGTAAGCAGAGAGCCCCAAACCAGTGCAAAGCCTGAGTGACTGAAACAGAAAGAAAAGAACTGTCCTGCCACTGTCCTGCCACTGTCCTGCCACTGTCCTGCCACTGTCCTGCCACTGTCCTGCCACTGTCCTGCCAGTCACGGGCAGCAAATCCACTGTGCACTCTGGACCTCGTTGTTACTGCCAACTTCCAGCTCCACGGATGCTCATCCCACAGGAAGAGTTAAATATTTGCTTGTTATCACTTATGGGATGGGAGATGTCTCAAGAGATACACTGACTTAGGCTGAGGGAGCTGGGGGTGCTCAGCTTGGAGAAGAGAAGGCTCCAGGGGGACCTCAGAGCTGCCTGCCAATGCCTGAAGGGATCCTGCAGGAAGGCTGCAGAGAGAATTCTGCTGAAGGTGCCCAGAGACAGACCAAGGGGGAATGGTTTGGAGCTGAGGCAGAGCCGGATTAGAGTGGAGCTGAGAAAGAAGTTCTTCAGCAGGAGGGTAGTGAGAGTCTGGCACAGGCTGCCCAGGGAGGCTGTGGCTGCCTCCTGCCTGGGGGTGCTCAGGGCAGGTGGGTGAGGCTTTGAGCAGCTGAGTCTAGTGGGAGCTGTCCCTGCCCATGGTTGGAGTAGATGACCTCTGAGGCCCCTTCACAGAAGCCTGGAACAGCTCAGGTTGGATTTGTCTCCACTCCCATATTCTCAGGTGGAGCTACTAAATTATTTTCCATATTCACTAATTTAGTAGCTCCAGAGGTGAGAGTTCACCAATTCAGTCTGGGAGCTCAAACCTGGCAGGGCAGGGTCCGAAATAAATCAATTCCTGTTTGAGATCCTCACCTAGAAAGTGGTTGTGCTGCACAGCAGAGTAGGCAGAGTGTTTAACACCAGGATTTGGACTCTGCAGGCTGCTTATCATGGTTGCTTCACAGAGGAGTTTAGCAGAAAAAGGTCAAGAGAAAGTTCTGATTTCACATTTTTGAAATTCCTTCTCTCATCATTCAGTTATTTCTCGGAGCTTTGGCATTCCTGTGGGTGTTAAGCATCAGGCAGCTCTGAGCTGCTTCAGTGACACTGACAAAACCCAAGAGCCCTCCACAAAACTCTACCCAAGCCTCCAGAATGGTTTCTCTTTCGTCTTCAGCTGTGTCCAAGCTGCCTCAGGAGTCACCATTCCTGTCCTTAAGGAGAGCTCCACTGCAACACTCCCACAGCCCTGAAGCCCCTCGGGGCAGTCCCTGAGCAGAGCCTCTCCTGCCTTTCAGAACTGTAGAGCCTTAATCCTCAGCAATGGGCTGGAGGCAAACAGCCTCTGCTCACCAGAAACTCTGCTGACAGTTTTGATTAACAGCTCGAAATGATTTAATTGACAACTGGAGGATCAAGCAGAGGGAACAGTTTCTGGCAGTGCTTGGCTGATGTCTCAGCACGAGATGGTAATTACAAAGTCAACAGCTTCTAATCTTATCAGCAACACGAGGAAAAATTAGACAAGCATGTCTAATATTTGCTCTGTTTATTTGATGTGAGGGCTGGGATCAGAATGGGAAAGCAAGCTGGATGTAGCAGTAGGAGAGATGGATGCAGTTAAAAGTGCCCTTTAAATACAGCTTAAGAATGGAAAGATTAAGCTGGGCTGCATTTCAGTTTCTGCAGCTTTGGTGATTGGAATTGTACTGGAGGGAGCAGAGCTGTCAGCAGCTCCTCTCATTTAAGTTTGGCATGCAACTGGATGGCAATTTTTGGTTTTTTTCTGGCTCTTTTAAAAGGAAATTGTAGAGAAACTCTCATTAATTTTGGCTTCAATTGCAGCAAAAATTCTAGCACTGCTCTGCCCCTCTGCAGAATAAATGCACCAGCACAGGCTGGGGGCTGGCCTGCTGGAAAGCAGCACAGGGGAAGGTGGATCCTGGTGGGCAGAAGGGTGCCCATGGGCCAGCAATGTGCCCCTGTGGCCAAGAGGGCCAAGGGCATCCTGGGCTGTCCATAGAGGTTCTCCTGCCCCTCTGCCCTGCTGAGGTCACATCTGGAATATTGTGTCCAGTTCAAGAAGGACCTCAGGAACTGCTGGAGAGAGCCCAGGCAAGAGCCCCAAAGCTGCTGCAGGCAGTGAACATCTCCTGTGAGGCCAGGCTGAGGGAGCTGGGGCTGGGGGCTTGGAGCAGAGGAGCCTGAGGGCTGCCCTCAGTGCTGGGCTAAAGGTGTGCAGGGCTGGAGCCAGGCTCTGCTCAGGGATGTCCAAGGGCAGCACAAGGGGCACTGGGGGCAAGCTGGAGCAGAGGAGGTGCCAGGGGAACAGGAGGGGAAACTTTGTCACTGTGAGGGTGCTGGAGGCCTGGAGCAGGCTGCCCAGAGAGGCTGTGGAGTCTCCTGCTCTGGAGACTCTCAGAACTCTCCTGGATGTGTTCCTGTGTGACCTGCCCTGGCTGACCCTGCTCTGGCAGGGGGTTGGACTGGATGATCTCCAGAGGTCCCTTCAACTCCTCACACTCTGTGTTTCTGTGATTGTTTAGGGCTTTCAGAACAGCACTGCCAGGGAATTCCACCAAATGCTGTTACCAGCTCAGGAGGCAGCTGCTGAATTCTCCTCACCTGAAAGAGTCTTACCTGTATCCCAGAGCAGCAAACTGAAGCACTAACTGCTCTCCAGACTTGACTAGCACAGCAAAAATGTGACTTTATCTTGGCAGCTTTAAAAAAAAACAAATGACAAGAGGCAGAAAAATGAGAGTCTGAGGGTCAGAGCTCTGTGCCAGAATCCTTACAGCCAGGAAACCTGCCTTGGTGATCCACAGATACCAGCCCGAGCCCATTTCAGTGGTGTCCTGTGCACACAAACTGCTCCTCTCAGGCCCTCTTTATACTGTCCTGACACCTGTGAGCTCAGCCTCATGGAAACACTTCTTAACTGGAGAGCTCTGAGTCAGTGCCCCACGGTTTGGCCCCAGCACTGCCAACATCATCACCCTCCTTGCACTGCAGCTCTCTCCTCTGCAGCTCTTTGACACCTGTAAGCTATGCGTGAAGACTCCCTCCCTGCAGGACCCCACCCCTCTGGCACTGCCTCCCTTTTAATTAGCAAGATTCCCACATCTGGGGCTGCAGGGAGCCTGGAAGGTGCCTGGAAGCATGCAGCACATCTCCAGTCCTCCTGGGAGCAGCCTGGCAGAGGGGAGTGTGCTGTGAAGCGTGGATGGCAGCTTATCAGACTGAGCATGGCACAGCCCCTGGCAGGCCCTGCTGTTAAAGGGCTCAGCTTATCTGGGATGAGTGGCAGAGCCTTGGCTCAGCTCTCAGCATGTTGCACCCAGGGACATTGCTTTGTGTGCTGCTGTCAAACACCTCCTGGTGTGCTCAGGCCAAGTTCCTCAAGCAGGGAGCTTCACTAGGTGCAAGCAGCCTCTGCTTCCCCTCACAGGAGATGGGCAAGGTTGGTGCCTACCACTGCTGGCCAAGTCCCTGTGTCTCCATTGAAACACAGCTTTAAAATGCTTAACAACCCTTGCAGCTGTGCAGTGGTGCCAGCAGGAGAAAGGGGACACTCCCCAACGGCTGGCATTGTGACTGTGGTGGTATGTATGGGAGGGGTGAATGCCCTGTGCCCTACCTGGGAAGTGCCAGGCAGGATTTACAGCCTGAAAACATAAAGGCCTCAGCTGCCTTCATAGAATCATCACAGAATGGCTCAGGTTGGAAGGGGCCCTAAAGATCATCCATTCCCACCCTCCTGCCATGGGCAGGGACCCCTCCCACTAGCCTCAGCTGCCCAAGGCCTCATCCAGCCTGACCTTCAACACCCCCAGGCAGGAGGCAGCCAAAACCTCCCTGGGCAGCCTGTGCCAGAGTCTCAATATTGTCCTTCTGAAGAATTTCTTCCTCAGCTCCACTCTACCCCTGCTCTGCCTCAGCTTCAAACCATTCCCCCTTGGCCTGTCTCTAGATCCTCTCATGAAAAGTCTCTCTGCAGCCTTCCTGCAGGATCCCTTCAGGTTTTGAAAGGCAGCTCTAGGCTCCCTCTGGAGTCTCCTTGGTGATGAGAGCTCTTGGTGTCCTTGGCAGTGAGGGACCACAGAGGTTTCCTGCCCACTGATATGTGTAAGGATCAAGAAAGGTTAATTGCAGCAGAGCTGGAGGTGTGAGTGGAATGTGTGCTGGTTCTGCCCTCCCCAAACGCTCCAGATAGTTCAGCTGCCTGTCAGTGTGCATCCCATGATACCATTGCTTGGATTCCAGGCATGCCTTGAAATGACTTCCAGGGTTTTGAAAAGAGCTGGGAGCAAACAATCAGCACAATTCTGAGATCCCAGCCCAGGATGAACATTGGTTTGGCTCACAAAAGCTACCAGTGCACACACAGGGCTTCACTCAGGCACACCCAGACGCATGCCCAATGTGCACTCTGCACATAACCAAATTCCCCAATGCCCTCACAGAGCAAACCTTGCTCAGAATCATCAAATGGTAGGGGTTGGAAAGGACCTCCAGAGATCATTGAGCCAAAGCAGGGCCACGCAGGAACACATCCAGGTGAGTTTTGAAAGTCTCCAAAGAAGGAGACTCCACAACCTCTCTGGGCAGCCTGCTTCAAACATGAAGCTTTGATGGGGAGAAGCTCCTGGGACCAGCAGGAAGCTCTCAGGATATTGAGTCTGACCTCCTGGGCCTTAAGCTTGAGGAAGTAGATTCAGGAGAAATTCTTTGTAGTGAGGCTGGGCAGACACTGGCACAGGTTGCCCAGGGAGGTTGTGGATGTGCCCTTCCTGGAGGTGTTCAAGGTCTGGTTGGATGAGGCCTTGAGCAACCTGTGCTGGTGGGAGGTGTCTGTGCCCATGGCAGGGAGTTGGCACTGGAGGGTCCTTGAGGTCCCTTCCAACCCAAAGAATTCCATGGATCTGTGAACCATTTCCTGATCCTCTCTTCCACTCCAGACTCTTTCTGCCAATACGTTTTTAGGATCTGATCTTCCTTCAGGTCGGAGTTGCAGCCCCGGTAGGACCCCCGCAGCCCCTCTGCCGCTGTCCCTCCTGCCCGCACTGTTCTTGCGGTGCTAATCCTCCACTTAGCGCGGCTGAGCCTCCGCTCGCCGCCGCCGCACGCTGGGCGCAGGCTGCCCTGGGGACGAGCTGCAGTCCTCTGTGGCTCCCTCTTGTGGGCGCCAGTGGGAATGCCACACCCACTCCAGTGCTGCAGTGTGAGGAGATCCTGACCGGCAGTCAGCTCCGGGAACTGCTGATACCGAGCGGGGCTGCCACGGCAGCTGCTCAGTGCGGCACAGAACACATCCAGGTGAGAAACACGCGTGGCTAAGCGACAAACCAAAGGAAGGCTGTGCCCTGCCTTCTGATGGGGAAGGCTCAGACCCTCTGCTGACAGGCTGTGGATTTAAAGACTGAAAATTGCAGACTGCAGTTATTTTAGGCAAGAGAAGGAGCATTTCTGCAGGGACACTTTAACTCCTCTTGCTGTTTTTTCCCTCCTTGGTCTTTCCCTGTAGCCCAGCAATGACCTCCACCAGCTTTCAAGATAACTCAGCGTAGGCTAAGGCAGGTACTGAGAACGTGGTAAGGTGTGACATAGTCAGCAAAGAATGAAACAGCAGCAATCAGGACTGGCAAAACATAGTGTCCAAGACATAAAATATCCAAATTCTGTCTCCTGTGTGAGTCCTTCTCTCTGCTTTTGCTCAGAGCTGGGTGCACATTCCCAGGATCACAGATGTTAGGGGCTGGAAGGGACCTCCAGAGATTATCAAGTCCAGCCTCCCCTGGCAGAGCATTCCTGTTTGACCTGCACTGAGCTGCTAAGTTCAGAATAAATTCCTTCTGCTTTGCAGCCATTTCTAGCATCATCTTTGGCATCAGTGACACATTGGTGAGACCAACAGGCCTAGGCTCAAGGTCTGTCAATTCAGAGCTGGAACGTGCCCAGCCTTGTGCTCCTGTGACAACAGCTCATCCTCTGGAACGTGGGAAGGAGAACGTGGGCATGGTTTGAAATGAGAGCAGAGCAGACTTGGATGTGAGGAACAAGTTCTGCACCATGAGGGTGCTGGAACGCTGCAACAGGTTGCCCAGGGAGGTAGTTGAGGCCTATCCCTGTAGATATTCCAGGTGAGGCTGTACAGGGCTCTGGGCAACCTGATCTAGTGGAGGATGTCCCTGCTGAGGGCAGGGGGTTTGGACTGGATGGGCTTTGGAGGTCCCTTAGAGCCCAAACCCTTCTATGATTCCCTGTGGGCCACATGTTGTATGAGTCCTCCTGTGCTTCCTTTTCTCTTTATCTGAGCCCTGTCCCCTAAGGCACAGCTATGCCACAACAGATTCACCTGCAGGGTGCTGTGTGGGGCACAGTTTGCTGTGCTGTCAGCACAGGTGGAAGCTGAAGCATTCATTCATCACCAACCCAACACAGCAGGTGAACTGCAAACGCTGCTCACAGGCCTGAGAGATGCATTGGGATTGTGACCTGGAGTCAAAACTGGGAACCATCCCCCCTGTTTGAGCACATGCAGGGCAGGAACAGCACCTCCCTGGCTCAGACAAAGCGAAGTGGCAGGCAGCTGATAGTGAGGCTGCTCCGGAGCTCCTGGCAGAGCTATTTGCCCTCATACTGAGTGCAAACCTGCCCAGGTTGTGACCTTCAGAATCAGCAGGCAGTCAATCCTGAAAGCCTGTTTGTAAGCTTTAGGGGTAACACTTCCTGAGCAAAGAAAAGTGAGACCCCAGATATGCTCATAACTGAAATGGAATTCAGCCAAACTACACAAAAGGATTTTTTTTAAGCCCTTGGTGAAGGCTGAAGAGCTGGTCTGAGGGTCTGAGGCCCTGCCTTGCTGACAGAGAGTTCCCATCACAGCAGTCACATCAGGCAGAGTTTGGTTGTACTTCCCACCAAGGCAGCAATGCCCCCTTCCTTCTGCCCGTGCAGAACAGTCCTCATAGAATCATCAGAGAACACTTTGGGTTGGAAGGGAGCTCCAAAGCTCATCCAGTCCAACCTCCCTGCAGCCAGCAGCAACATCCTCCACCTTAGAGCTGCCTTACAGCAGCTGAAGGGATCCTCCAGAAAGGCTGCAGAGAGACTTTTCATGAGGGTGTCTAGAGACAGGACAAGGGGGAATGGTTTGAACCCGAGGAAAAGCAGGGTGAAACTGGAGCTGAGGAAGAAGTTCTTCAGTAAGAGAGTGGTGAGACTCTGGAACAGCCTGCCCAGGGAGGTTGTGGATGTCTCCTTCCTAGAGGTGTTCAGGGGACAGGTTGGAGGGGATCTTGAGCAGCTGAGCCTAGCTGAGAGGTGTCCCTGCCCATGATATGGGGTTGGAGTAGATGATCTCTGAGGTCCCTTCCCACCTGAGCCATTCTAGGATTCTATGAATGCACCAAAGGGAGAAGTATCTCCTCTGCAGGGGAACCAGCAAGGAGCACTTCATTTGCACTCTGCTTTTGCACAAAGCACAAAGACAAAGCAGTTTAACTGTTGCATTTTCTTTATTTGTACCTCACAGGTTTGTTGCACTCAAAGCTTAGGACTGGCAAGAGAAGCCAACAGCATGCAAAGATAAAGCCACGTCCAGGCAGCAGAGTTGCCAAAATCCAGACTATTGGATTTTCTCACAGATTTTAATGCCCAAAATGCTTGGAATTCCTGCACTGGCACAGCCATGAACATTCAGTGGTGCTAAAAGAAAGAAGAAAATTAAGATGTAAGCAGTGATAAGATTCCTGTTCCCAGCAGGGAAAATCACACAAATTTCAGTCCCCACTTATGGCCCTGCTTGAGGCTCCTCTTGGTCTCAATGTAAAACATTTATGATATCACACAGAGAGAGGAAACAGCTGCACAGCTTCCAAGCACCTTTGTGCTCCTTCTTTCCCATAACCTGTAGACAGCAGCTAGGCCACTGGCCTGCAGGAGGTGCCTTGTGTGCCACTGGGGCATAAGTGGCCTGCAGGAGGTGCCTTGTGTGCCACTGGGGCATAAGTGGCCTGCAGGAGGTGCCTTGTGTGTCACTGGGGCATAAGCACAGCTGCTATGCAGTGGCTTAGACTTCCTCTGACAGCAGGCAAACCACTTGGGAACAGCTGCTGCAGACATTTAGGTGCCTAATGACACTGGATCAGCCTTCCCAGATGTTTCCAAAGCACCCCAGGGCCTTATGCCTTCAGTCCTGGTAGGCACTTAACTCCTCTCTTGAACAGGGAACCATCTTCCTGCCCCAAGGCTATCACCTGGACTTAGGTGCAGAGGACAGAGAGGTGCCTGTGCCCTGCAGCAGGAGCACAGCCACTCTCTGATGCTGTCACTTACGCTGAGTCTTTACGAGCTGGTAGAGAGGCAGCCCCGAGCAGAGCTGTTTGATGTGTTCGCCGTAGCGGAACCAGTTCTTGATGTTCCCAAAGAGGGAATGGCCAGACTGAAACTCCACCCAGACGTTATCTGGAGAGTATATGGACTTCATAGTCTGAAGGGAAAAGGTGAGACAGCATCAGCAATGCAGCTTTGCTGCCATTCTTCTAGGAGACCCTTTGAGAAAAATCCCCAAACCCAAAACCCTAGGATCATGAAGCGGTTTGAGCCCTTTAAGGGCCACCTTGTCCAACCTCCTGCCCTCAGCAGGGACACCCCCAGGCAGATCAGGTCGCTCAGAGCCCTGTCCAGCCTGATCTGGAATGGTCATCTCCAGCAGATGGAGAGAGGTGATTCTGCCAACGTTTGTAAGCTATTCAGCAGTGTCCTTGCCTGGACACTGACTCTGCCCACACAGCAAAGCTGAGCTGTTGTGCTAACTGGCAGGAAGTGTTGCCACTGTCAGGCTGTCACAAAATGGGTCAGAAGGGAAGGCAACACCTCCAGACACCTTCACCTGAATAGGGGAAGTTAGAAAATTGATTTCTAAATTCTGTTCTGCAAACAGAATCACCTCACATGGAGTCCAGCTCAGAACATCAGGCTGACAGTGACAGAAAGGCAAAAGCATTTTGCCATCACCTCAGGACAGACAATGGCCTTGCCTCCAGCGAGAGGGGACCTCACAGGTGTAGTCACAGTGACTCCTGCAAACCTGCAGCTGGGCCGGGAACCAAGTTCCCTACGGTACCCCCTTGAATCTCTGTCTTGTCAGCTCTGCTTAGCCTCGCTAGCACAGCGAGAGGCTGAGAACAGGCAGAAGGAAGGCAGAGCAGAGAGCTCCCAGCACACCCCCCAGGCAGGAGCCCTCCCCCTGCACACCGCAGGGCTCCCTGCAGTCACCTTCCTCTCAAACGCCAGGCGCCCGATCTCCTGCAGCTCGGGGATGTACTTCTGATTGATCTTCAGGATGAAGCAGGCCTTCCGAGAGAACAGCCTGGTGGCAATATACCCCTGCGGTTGCAGACAGAGTTAATTAACTGTTGTCCTGCTGGAGAGCAGCTCCAGGAAGACCTTGGAATGCCGCTGGACAGCAAGTTCTGCACCGGCCAGCAGTGTGCCTTTGGGGCCGGCAGGGCCAACGGCATCCTGGGGTGCATCGAGCACGGTGTGGTCCGCAGGGCTAGGGAGGTTCTCCAGCCCCTCTACTCTGACCTGGTGAGACCACACTCGGGATCCTGTGTCCAGTTTTGGGCTCTCCAGTTGAAGACAGACAGGGACCTGCTGCAGAGAGTGCAAGGGAGGCTAGGGGATGATGAAGGGACTGGAACAACTCTGCTGTGGAGAAGGGCTGAGAGCCCTGGGGCTGCTTAGTCTGGAGGAGAGAAGAGTCTTAAATTGCACCATCACATAGGTGAAGGCAGACGGCTGGAGAGGAGGGCAGCTGATGGGAGCCTTCAGGGAAACAGTGTTCCAGAGCAACTTAGAATGAGGATGCACTAAAATAATTTCTGAGTTTAGAAACTTCCTCAGAGATGAAGTCTGGGCAGATTCTTAGGTTTACTTACTTTTGAGTAGTCAAAAATGGTATCAGAGGAGTAGATGCCAGAACGGACATGGACTTCGACAATCTGCTTCTCGCTGTGGATAGTCATCGTTCCTGCCACGTAGGAGCTGCCAGGCTCTTGCAGGACAAAGCTCTAAAAAAACCACAATCATTGTTCATCAGTTGGCTCACAGCCTTTAAAAGGTGTAAACCAAACAAATATCTTCTCAAATCAAGTGAAAGAATGGGAGGAAATGGCCTGAAATTGTGCCAGGGGAGGGTTAGGTTGGGGACGAGGAAAGATTTCTGTGTTGTAAGAGTGGTCAGGGACTGGCACAGGCTGCCCAGGGAGGGGGTGGAATCCCCATCCCTGGAGCTGTTCAAGAAAGGTGTGGCCATGGCACTTGGGGATATGGTTTGGTGGGCATGGTGGTGTTGGGCTGATGGCTGGACCTGATGATCTCAGAGGCCTCTTCCATCTGAGACAATTGCATCATTCCATGACATACACAAGTATGGCTGCTGTGTGTAGGTACCAACCCCCTGGACAACCTTCCAGTAGCATCAGGAGGCTCTCGAGGTGGAGATTAGTTATGCAAGAGTGCATGAGGTTGAGAAAGGAGGACAGGTCCTCACTGCAGCTATGGGAAAACAACAGGGGGTGTTAGAGGTTGGAAGAGACCTCTGGATGGGCAGGAGGCTGCCAGAGTCTCCAACTCTTAGCTTGGGCACCCCAAATGTTTTGTTACTATGCACCTGCACAGAACTGCCTCTTTATGTCATTGTCACCTTGCATCTTGTTAATTCCTCCTGTTTTATTGACCCCTGCCCAGGGACCCACTCTAACTCAGATGAGCATGCACTAGAAAGCTCCTCAGGATACTTACTTCCAAGGCAGAAGCCTGAGTCCAGAAGACTCCCAGCACAATGAGGGCTGCAGCCTGTGAAAGGAATAAGCATCCTCACTCGAGAGAAACAGCAGGGCCAGAAAGTCACAGCTCAGGAGCTGAAGGAAGCAGCTGTGCAGCAGTGTGCACAAGGACCCACTCAGCACCTGCCCTCCCCAAAGGCATTCACAGTTCTTCACTGCTCAGCTCTTCCTGTTGGGCTCTTTTGGGTCTGACAAAGCAGAAGGACAACTTCACCACTGCAGGGTTTGTGTTGTTCAGAAGTCACTCCTTGGTGCCAGGCTGATTCCTGATTTCCTCTACAACCCTAAGCAGCAAATCACAGCCCCCCCTGCCCCAGCCTCCCCCCTTCTGAACTGTCATCCAGCTCAGCACTCCTTGCTCAAGTGAAGCTTCCCCTGGAGCATTACTGCACACCCACGAAATGCAAGTTTCCCACTGAACAACCCAAAGAGACCACACACAGATCACAGCAGCCCCAGTACTGCACCACTTGAGCATCTTCTCTAGCTCTTTGATGTCAAGACTGAGGATCTTTCAGCAGCACAAGGCCAGGACAAAAGGATGTACTCACAAGTCCCTTCATTTTCCTGGCAGATTAGCTCAAGAGGCTGCAGGAGGAGAGAGTGCAGAGAAGTCCTAGAGAACTTCAACTTTTATATCTTGCTGGAGGTGTGGGAAACTCTTGTCAGAATCTTTCTTTATGACTCTAGCAGGTCAACATCTCCACACCACACTGTGGTAAGCCTCATATCTGAATTTTGGTCTGGCACAGATAACCTGGTCCTGATATGCTGAATGCACTCAGCAGGTCAGCTTTAGTGAAATGAATCACTCCACAAATGGCCTTTATTTACTGCTTGAGACTGCAGAGGAGTTCCCACTCTTGCTGGTTCCATTTAACAAATATTTAACAGGATATTGTCCAGAACTCAATGGCATCAGGAATAATCCTGCTATTCATTCATGCAAACTGCATCTGAAACATGATCCCTCACAGTCAGTCTGCAGACAAGTCCTGGAAAGAGAGAGCTGTGTCCTGCTGGCCTGCATGCAGGCACTGATCAGACTCAGACTTAGCTGTCCCCTCCACCTAACACACACAGGAGCTTTACCAAGCACAGAACCATAAAATCACAGAATGTTAGAGGTTGGAAGAGACCTCTGGAGATCATCCAGTCCAACCTCCTTGCCAGAGCAGGGTCACCCAAGGCAGGTCACACAGGAACATATCCAAGTAGGTTTTGAAAGTCTCCAGAGAAGGAGACTCCACAAACTCTCTGGGTAGCCTGCTCCAGGCCTCCAGCCCCCTCACAGTGAGAAAGTTTTCCTGTGGCACCTCCTCTGCTCCTCTGCTGCAAGCTAAAGAGACTCAGCTCCCAGTGCCACTTGGTTTTGACCAGCCACCATGGAGGATGACATTTGTGATGTAATTAGGAACAAGAATTGTGCTTCACAAGATGCTGCAGGTAACCTCCAGCCTCCTCAGCACCCAAAGGAGTACCATGGAGCTTCAGAGGCTGTGTGGTTTGCACAAGGCTGTGAAACAAAAGAAGCAGGATGCAGACTCCTCCTTTAAGCTACCTCTGTTCTCTGTGACCTCACAACACTGCCACGAGAAGATTTCTCCTGTCACTGTGACCTCGAGGGCCTGGACTCCTCCTGCACTGGCTCTGCACTGGCCACAGCTGCATCCCTGACAAATCAGCTTATCTACAAGATCTCACAGCTGAGGCCTCTTCCTGGCTAATAAAATGAGAACTCCACCCAACAGCCAACAGACTTCTGTAATCTCAGTCACCAGAGAAAAGGTGAAGGAGATTGTGTGGAAATCTCTCTTGGCAAACAAGCCTCTGTGAAAAAGAAAAAAGGAAACAGCAGGTTTGCTTTATTCCACCCAGCTCTGCACAGAAAATGTTATCTCAGCATAACAAAGCTGTGCTGCTAAGCAATATATCAGGGCACATGTGAAAAGATAGCTCATTGTGGGGAGCACACTTAGAACAATTAGATTAGATTAGATTGCTGTTACCCTCCTCCTGAGCCCTGCCTCTGTCCATTCTTCTCAATAGATTCTTGGTTTCTGAGATTACAGATCAGAAATGTTTGGTTTCAGCAGCCAAAGAGCAAGAGGCTTTAATAAGGTTGAAATGCTTTGAAGCAGAACATTAAATTAACCTCCCACTGGCCCTAATGTCTCCATTGAATCTTTTCTGTTGAAAAACACCCAAGAAACAGGAGCCTCTGCTTTCTACAGCATCAAGGTCCTACCCCTGGGTTGGAGCAATCCCAAGCACAAATCCAGGCTGGGCTGTGGCTTGAAAGCAGTCTGGAGGAGAAGGCCTTGGGGGTGTCAGTTGGTGACAAACTCCCCAGGAGCCTGCACTGGTCCCTGCAGCCCAGAGGCAGCTGTGTGCTGGCTGCAGGCAGAGCAGGGAGAGCAGCAGCACAGGGAGGGGATTCTGCCCCTCTGCTCTGACCTCACCTGCAGCACTGCCTCCAGCTCTGGGGCCCCCCTGCAAAAGAAGGACCTGGAGCTGCTGGAAAGGGTTCAGAGGAGGCCACAAGATGATCAGAGGGCTGGAGAAGCTGTAGGAACAGGCTGGGAGAGTTGGGACTGTGCAGCCTGGAGAAGAGACTGCAGGGAGACCTTAGAGCTGCCTTCCAGTGCCTGAAGGGGTCCTACAAGAAAGCCAGGAAGGGACTTGTGAGAGTTATCCAGTGGAGGGCAGTTACAGAGCCATGGTGCTGCTGATTTTCACCTTGCTCTGGACTTGCTGAATTCTGCTGACCTGATCAGAGAAGGTCAAAAGGCAAAGACTGATTTCTAAGAAACATTTGACTGTTTGACACTATTGCATGGAAGAACAAACTGAGCCTGGATACACTTCCCACAACTTTGCCTGTGAGAAACTTTTTTCACACAGTTAAGCCTATCTCCCAGACACAGACCTGCAATTAGCACCCTTCTATATTCATTAACTGAAGGAAAGAGCTGCACAAGGTCTATAACCTGCTCTAATTTTGCTTTTGCAGTTCCCAGAGTCAGTTTAACTTCAGAAGCCATGAGTCAGAAGCCTTTGGCAAACATGAACCTTCTGAATGGTGCCCATGTTCTCAAAGTAGTAGTCTTGATTTGCATCCCTCTGACCCAGGTGAGGACTGCCAAACCTTCCCCCAGATACAGTCACAGGATCAGAGAATGGCCTAGGTTAGAAGGGAGCTCAGAGATCAGCAACTTCCCTGCCAGGGACACCTCTCAACTAGACTTGGTTGCCCAAGGCCTCATCCAGCCCAGCTTTGAACACCCCCAGGCAGGAGGCATCCACAGCCCCTCTGGGCAGTCTCCCCATCCTTGTATGGACTTCTTCCTACGATCCAGTCTAAACCTGCTTGCCCCCTCAGCGCCAAACCATGCACCCTTGTCCGGGCTCCAGACACCCTCATGAAGAGTCCCTCTGCAGCCTACCTGTAGGCTCCTTTCAGGTGTTGGAAGGCAGCTTGAAGGTCCCCCTGGAGTCTTCTCTTCTCCATGCTGAACAACCTCAGCTCCTTCAGCCTGCCCCCAGTGCAGAGCTGCTCCAGCCCTTGGCTCATCCAGCCACGTTTTGCTGAGCTGTGCCACTTGCAGGCAGTTTGGTTGTTTCAGGGGAGGCAGCAGAAAATGGAATTTGAGAAGTGTTGGGCAGTAAGAGGCTGTCAGAGCACAGCAATGTTTATTGTGGCAGGAAATTGATTTCTCTCTTATTTCCACAAGGTCAAATATTTCATATACATCTTAATATACCTGGATGGAAAATCATTAAGCTCCAAAATCACTCTTAACCTATGTAAGTAAAATACCCTGAATAATTTGACCCATGCACTGTTACCTTCTACAAATCATTTAGACCAAAGAACTTTGGGCATCAAATGAGCAGAACAATTGTCCAGCTTCAGTCTGACCAACAAACAGGAACTCCAACACCTAAGGGAGAGAGATTCAGTCAAGTTCAGGTGAGATTATGCTATCATTGTAAACTCTCCTCGTGACTCATGGGGCTTTTGCAGGTACCATTCATAAATATTTACTTTATCAAGGAGGGAGCAGCAGTGGGAGAAAAGTAAAGAATGAAGAAACACCTCCAAAGATCAATAAAATTCTGCAGGCTTCGATTTGCATTTGGCAGGGCCTGGCACAGACCAGAAAATCCTGCGTGGCACAGGGACAGGACACAAGCCACATGCTGGAAGTTCAAAGTGAGCTTTGAGCATGAATCCAGAAACAGCTGCAGCAGTTTTCTTCTTCCTAGACATTAGGGTGTAGAAAAATAGGCAAATGTAAGCCTGTGTCCAACACAAAATATTGATGTGAGCAAAGGGTGAAATGGGAAACAGATCTTGGCACAGAGGTACAAACATTTAGGAGGGACACAGAATGCCTCGAGTGGAGCTTTAACAGTGAGCCTGAGACCACCTTGTGCTGGGAGAGGAAGAGTCTTGCAGAGTGTCCCTGTCCCTGGCTTCTGCTGCTGCTGAGCTGCTGGGGAGATCAGACACTGCAGCTGGCTGTGCTTGCCCTGCACACTGCTGCACCAACCTGAGGCTGAGGCAGACTTGGGGAGTCAGGACTGCAAGTGTGACACACTCCTGGAGTGGCCAAAGTGGCAATGACCTTCAGGAACGTGGACAGAATTGCTTCCCAACTCTGTACTAATGCCTCTGCAGGGATCAGTGCAACACAGCTCAGCTGCTCCAGGCCTTTCTGAAGAAGCAGTCACATTTCCAGAGACTCTGAGAGCATTTCCTGACATACAAAACAAGACCTTCAGGCATCCTTTGGAGGCTAAGGACAAACCTGTCTCCACCTGGCATCCACAATCCAGCCCAAGGAGAACTGTAGATTTTTTCCCTAGTAATGTGACTTTCATTCACCCTATTTACACCTTGTGCAAAGCAGGTGCAAAGGAAAGTCAGCTCTGTGACTGTGCTGGCACACTGCAACACCTCCTCTGCACTCACGCAGGCTGAGCAGGGCACCAGGTGGCTGCTGACTGGCAAAGCATGGCCCTCACTGCTGCCAAGCAGAATTAGGCCTCATCTCCTCAACTAAAGGAAGGTCTCCAGGAACAGCTGTGGCCAGGATCCTCAGCATCTGAGGACAGATGAGAACTTTGTTCATAATGCCCCTGAGTCCAAACCATGCCACAACAAAAGGGGACAAGAAGTGCACAGACCCACACTGAGCCACAGTATGGTGCCCAAGTGGCAGAGAGGCACTGAGAGCTGCTCTGACATTAGAGACACTTTGTTGGTAACCAAGCACCTGGGAATGTGCTGCTTCTGTAGCAGGCAGAGCTATGAAACAAACTCAGAGTATCTGAGGCTGTATCCATTGATCTGTCTTTAGTAATTAGACAGCAATGGACAATTTCTGGGCTCAGACTGGAGACTCAGATGTCTGTGCTGGCCAGCTGAAAACCCAAACCATGCTGGAGAGTTTCTGCAACCAGCAAAGCAAAGCAACTCTTACCCCATGGCTCTGTGTAACCCTCAGATCCAGAGAGGCATTAAGTAGACTTTTAAATAAGAGCTGACTTAAAATGCTCCTTGGTGCTGCTCCTCTCTTACTCATCTTTCCTATTCTCACCTCACAGTGCCTTTCTCCAATGAGTCCTTAGTCCACCTCGGGTGGTACTTCTGTGGAGAGGGTCTGTGAAGATACACAACTGAGGGGTGGAAAGCAGATCCTCATGGAATGAGCTCCAAAAGGTTAGTAAAAGGGCCCTAGAACCAATCTCATGATTCTGGGGACCCATTTAACATCTATAACACAACAAGATTGCCACCTCCAATGTGCCCACAGAGGGCATCAGCTATGGATAAAATAAGAGGCTGAGTCCTGAGTCCTTTGCAGCCTCACCACAGACTGCATTAGGCAGCTGTGCTCTGCCTCTGATTTTTGCTTTCCTCCTCACTTAAAGGTTACTACAAAAGACATTGATCTTGCCCTGACAAGTTCTCTTTCATCCTCCTGTGTGCAATGGATTCAGTCAGGCTGCTATCAAAGCCTCCTCTTATCAGAGCACTTCCCTACAAACTCGTCACCATGCTGTGAACACAGGGCACGTGCCAGCAGGGCAAACCCTTGGGAAGACTGAACTATGGGATATCACTGTATAAAAAGTAAGAGTACACATCCATTACCAGCAGATCTTCCCTGGCCTAGCATCACAATGAAGTTCCCTGTAAGTATAAATTTAATTTTATCATAAAGCTGTTAATGCTGGAAAGTTCTAAATTGATCTTGAGCCTTTCTTTGTTCCTAGCAAACTAATCCTGATTGATGCAGGGAGCACAGGGTGAAAATGCCAAATGGATCAGGGCAGCAGGGGTGAAATTGCACTTTTGGCAGTGACTTCACTGCACCTGTCTAAGCAGATCTGGAAGGCAGAAGTGCTCTGCTGCAGGGCTGAGGCACAGGTGTGGAGTGGAGAAAGGGCAACGTTCCCTCAGCCGCCGCTCGGCTGCCGCTCAGTTGGCTCAGCAGGTTCTAGAAGGTGCTGGCACAGGTGGCTGCTGCTGCTGCTCTGCCTGCAGCACAAATTCTAAACTGTTAGTGCTAAATTCTCTGAGTCACACCTGGACCTTTCTCCAAAACTCCTCCTTTGAAGGAGATGAACTCTGTGACCAATTCTGTATTTGAAGGATTGTGTCCAAGAGTTGTTCCCAGTCACTGCTACTACGAAAGAATTCCTCACAACATTAAACCTCTCAAAAAGGTTCCTGAAGCAGTTTTGACAAACCTGAGCAACAACAAGCACATGGGACATGGAAACAGGATAATTTTGTGAGAGGCTAACAAAGTGTCCAGCATGACTTGTTTCTGCAATGTGCATATCCTCACCCAAGTTGCTCTGTGTTTCCAGGCATGAGCTCTCCCTGGGGAGGCTCAGGCCCCAGCTCTGCTACATTTCAAGCACAGAGCTCTGCTCTGTGTCCACATTGCAAGTCTTCACCACAGCTGCAGATGCACGTGAGTCTTCTCCATGTCAGAAAGCAATAGCTGAGGGGGAAGAGCTCACACTCTCTTAAACAAAATATTTCCTACTGCCCTGTCCAAGAATGAACTGGGGCTACACAGATTTTAGATTCTATTGTGTTTAAATTTTCTTCTTTCCTGTGCCAAGTGCACTGCTGAGCTTCAGAGGCATTTGTAGGAACAGATGATCTGATGTAAGCTTAGTAACAAAAGATTCTTCTGCCCTTTTAACTGCTCTAGAGCCAGACCTCCCTTCAGAAAACTGCTGAGCATGTACACAGAGTTAAGCAGGAAGTCAACATGATTTTAAGACAGCAAATAACCTGATGCAGGTAACGAGCCAGGATGTTAAAGTGCTGTGAATTTCCGATGTTCATTTCAGATTGTGACTGCTGCTCTTCTTGGAGCTGTCCTGGTTCCAGCTCTTGCTGGCAGGGTAAGTACAGAGCTGCACAGAGCTGCCAGAAGACCTCTGAGAGAGATGTCTCTGAGAATAAAACTGTATTTTGAGGTCTGGTACTCAGCAGGAAACTATTGTTTGAGACTACAGAAAATACTTCACTGCTTGATACACCAAGGGAAAAAGAAAGCTGCAAGCTGTGAAATCCACACAACATCTCTTGAGGTGCATGAATACTTAGAAAGTCTGTGTGTGGCTATGGCACTTCAGACTGTGGAGCTGTAAGGTCAATGGTTTCACTCCATGATCTTAGAGGTCTTAGAGATTTGACACTTTCCAGTCTCTCCCCTAAGACCAGAATTTGTCTCCTCCTTCATCCGACCTCAAAGAGCAATCATTTCCCCATGCATGGCTCCCAGAGTTACTGCTTTATTGAGTGGAAGACTCCAAACCTAAACCCTCATCTCCTTTCACCTTTTCCAAAAATCAGAATGGCAACAAAAACCAGAGTGGACACCAAGGAGAAAACTCTCACCAGCCTGCCACTGGGGAGTTGAATGGCTCAAGGGAGGTCTCCCAGGACTTCAAAACTCTCTGGGACATTGAGACTGTGAGTAGCTGCCAGCATGGCTCAGAGAAAGGGGAAATAGATAAAAGGAGATTGAAAACCTTCAAAGATTCAAGAAAACTCCATGAGGCTGTGGAGGAGGTGCTGTACAACATTCCCACTGAACCATTTGATTGCTGCTGCTGCACTGTGTGCAGTCCTCATGCTTTCAGCAGTGGACTCCTTCACCTGACCTAAGCAGTACAACCACTCATACCCATGGCACTTCTGGAGGAGCCAATCGACTGTGCCTTGAACCAGAGTCCCTTCTTGGCCTCCATCAGCATTTCCCTAGGCAATGTCATTGCCAAAAGGGTGTTTTGCTCCCCTGGCATTATCTGTGCTGTGCAAACCCCAAGCAGGGCTTCTCTCTGGCAGTCTGCTGACCCAGGACTGTTTGCTGCAAAGAGCTTTTCTCCTCTTTCAACAGGGCTACGTTGCAACCAAGGTACTTTCCAAAAACACCTGCATCATTTCTAACATGGGCAGAGGGCTCTGGTTTGGTAGACCATTTCCTGCACCAGGCCAAGGACCCAAGGTAGGGTGGGGAAAGAAAGTGGTGAGAAAGTTCATCAGTTGGGTTTGCAAAGTGCTCATTCCCTACGAGTGAAGTAGCAAAGCCTCCTTGTTTCTCAGCAGGAGGTGACTCCAGGACTTTATAATGCCCTCACCTCATCCCTTCTCCATTATGTGCCTGTTGCTTCTAAACTCCTTTTTCAATTTTCTAAATGCTGCTTTCTGGGTCTCTTTCTCTGATGCTTAGGGACCTCGTCCTCGCTACTTTCCACCCAGAGAGAATCGCTTCATTATCTCCACAAGGAGGCTCCAAAGCTTGCAGCCGTTTGGAAAACGCATTCAAGCTCTGTGCGGAGGAATCCCTTCCTACTTTGCTTACCCATCCCCAGGTGAGCACACCAGCAGCAGGCTTGGTTGGCCCAAACAAGGATTAACAAGGTTGCCAATAAGGATGAAACTGATTGAAGCAAATATGACCCAGCTGAGCACTGAAATCCAGGTCTGTCACCGTGCTCCCTACAACCCAGAGGCCAGGTTTGGTCAGGAAGGGTTTGGGCTCAGTCACATTGGTCCATTTCATGCATCTGCAACACCAAGCTGGCATGGGTACTGCCTCAGCAGGATTTCAGAGTCAAAACAGAGCTGGTAGCTTAGATTGGTTTAAAAAGATTCCACCAAGAGTTTCCTATAGTGGAAGTTTCCAACGATGCTGAATTGGTGATTCTGGAAGTTTCCCAGGAGGCAGCTAAGCACTGAGTGACATTTCCTGGTACATTTACAACATGGAAGCAGTTCAGGTTCTTTGTTCTCTTATACTCTCAGCCACAATCTAATCAGTTTTTCTCTTTATTTCAGGATTCAACTTTTTAGAGCAAGTGGTGTCCTGTTTTACAGTTAAAATAAATCAATTGCCTATTCATTACTGTGAATAATTATTCCTGATGGAGTTTTG